>JASDQU010586546.1:39908-74309 GCA_032191745.1 Picea mariana | reverse complement strand
AATAAACTTTAGGACCTTTCTCAGTGTCTTAGTGAGGTATTTGAAAGGTTAAATATGTTGTTTAAATAAATACAACAGAAAATATAAATTGCAGCAAATATAACCAGCAACTCACAACAATAACAACATGATAAAGGAGTTCACCCCCAACTAGGCTACATCTCCTTGAGCCTCCATCAATGGACTAGGCTCTCTAGGATTAGTTTGTCAAATATTATTTTACAAGATTCTTCTCAACTCTAATGAATTTACTAACTGTATCATTGGGTTCATAATACATAAAAACCCCAAAAATGACTATTAGAACTCTGAAAACAACCCATGGCTCATCCAAGCATGGCCTCTTCTACTGGTGGCCTTGAGCTTCCCTAAGATTCCTGGTGGAAACAACACTTGTAAAAGTCCTCAAATGCCTTTGAAACCTATCCCAATGAGTTCATAGCATCTCAATTAGTCAAGAATGACTATTCATTCACTGAAAATGGACTTTGGCTCCCCTAGGCATGACCTCCTTCAATGGTGACCTTAAGCTCCCTAGAGCTCCCTAAAACTTCAATGTAGAAAAACCTGCAATAGAAGTCTCAAAATTCCTTTGATAAATGTGCCAATGGATTTAGAACATCCAAAAACCCCTAGCTGGGCTTTTTCGGCACCTCATTTGGCCAAAACAATGAAGAAGTTAGACCTCCTGCCATTTTTCTCCTTCAAGCTTGTTGTCTTTGGTTCGCCAAAATGCACTCTTGTGTGAGTAACTTGGCTTCTGGGCATTTCCCGTGCCTAAACCCATCACATGCATGCATCTCCACAAAACGCGCCAAATTTTTGCACCGTTAGCGGAATTAGGTCCCCCAAAGGCAAAGGTCTTGGGCACATGGGAGCCATGTGGCCACATCCCAGCACAAATTATGGCCCTCGTTGCAAGATTGGACATGGGTGTTACAAGTGGCGGGCGACGGGCTAACTGTTTGAACATTCCGTACAATTAAATGGAAACGGTCATATGGCATGGTCATATGGTATAAACGGGGGTTGGGGCTAAGCCCCAGTCCAGACCCCCATGCCAAAACTTAACATATGAGAGTTTAAATATATATGCAATCATATATATAATAAGAAACACCATGTGGGATAGTGGTAGCCCACCCATTTCCAAAGTGCTTCATCCATCGGGGAGGTCAGGGGTTCGACCCCCATGGGCTCCACTAAACTTTTAACTCACCAAAACAGGGTGCCACGTGGCACCTCTCAATTTGCCAATAAAAATGCCACGTGCCCTAATTTCATTCATCCACATGTTCACCACCCGACTGCCAAATCATCTCCTGCCATGTCAGCATTATGCCATGTCATTTGTACGGCCCTGCCATGTCATCTGTATGGATTGTACGAACTGTACATTCAGCAAATTTTTGCCTGTTTGGCAAACTGAAAAGAACGTGATATCTCACTCATCCGATGCCCGTTTGAACCTGTTCAAAGGGTGTTGGGTTCTTGAGGACGAGGCCTACGCACCTGTTCGTTTTGAATTGATTCTAAGCACTTTTATTTTTGGGCTAAAATTTGACCCCTGGTCCAGATTTTGATCACACCTTCCCACTAAAAGGCTTTTGGACCCACAAAAGTTGATGATTATCTGTCTGAGCTTCATTAATCTTCTACTTCCAATTTCTATCAACTTATTCTACTTGAAAATTCTTTTGGCAATCACCTAGGTACCTTGACATGCCTTGCACTACAACTGGCTATGTCCCTCAGCCACTGTTCTCTGGCTGCTATTGACCCATTGTTCTCTTTGTGCTTGGAAAACTGTCAGCCTTCCCACTAATAATCAAGTCCCTCTTTTGGACATTTGGCGTCAACACAATCCTCTCTACAATGGCTGCCAAATTCTTTCCTGTGACATCTTGTCACAATCCAAGAAAACCATCAATCTTGAAAAAAAACTTTATACAAGACTGAAAATGATGCCAACAAAGTCTCTTTTCTCTTCAAGCAAATGGTCACATCTTGTACTTCATCAAAGTACATGGTGTTTTCCTGCATCTTGGTGTACTCAATATTGACTTACAAGCCAACAAACACCATCGACTAAACATAAGTCGAAAGACATGATCGACACAAGTCAAGACTCATTTGAAACATATCGACATTCCCAAAGTTGACATTCATGATACACAACCATGTTACAATCATGAGTCACTCACAATGAAACTATCACAAAGTTCATTTTTTACACACATACAAAATCACATGCATGTGCATAGCTCTTCAACTCTCCTTCAAGTACAAACATAAGTACATAAACACAAAAATATGTGGGTACATAAGAGATGAAATGAAAAGATAAATGGCTGCATTAAGTGAGTATCATACCCATCTTTTACATCCTCCTGGCGAAGTTGTGCAACAACAAGAATGCCTTCAATAGAATTGCATTCACATGCAAACTTGCATCATACAAGTTATGATAAACTGCTACAACTTGTCATACTTTCAACAGAAATGCATACATAAGGTTGAAAGATGCATCTACAAACAAAGAAATGAAATCCTTACTTGTTAAAGAAATCTAACCATTTCTTACCAAGCCAATTCAATGGTGACTTTTTCTGATGAAAATTCTCTTCTTGTGAATCATCTTGACTCACATCAATGATAGAATCTTCTCTTCCATTCTTTCCAGTCTCTTTCTCCATATTCTTCTCGTGTTGTGGATGAGTGGTTGGATGCAATGTCCAACATTGGTCAATGACATGACCTCTCTTCTCACAGTGAGTGCAAATATTTTGCATCTTCTTTTCAAGTTGCCATTGCTTGTAAAGTTTCCTGAATGTTTTCAATTTTTTCCAACATCTTGAAACATGATGGTTATATAAACCACAATATGTACATGGACTTTTTCTCCCATTTTTACATGAAAATTTACCATGATCAACATAATCAAAAGAAATTGATTTATAGGCAAAAATATACCTTGAACATTCACCTTTATCGCCTTCTTAAGGAGGTGAATTTGAGGATTTACTAGCTCTCTTTTGAAGACCAACAAAAATGTTCTTGTCCTCATGGTTTTCACAACTATCTCGTTTCACACAGTTGCATCCATATTGAACACAAAATTTGCATTCTTGAGGGATTGAACTTGCAACAAAAGTTGTTCTTGGAACTATTTCCCTTGTCTCCTCAAATTTGGAATTTGCTCCATCTTTTTGTTCATATCCAAGACCCCTATACTTGGGCCTCTCCTCGACAACAATAGTCTCAACAATGCCTTGTGCATGCTTGCCTAACCCTCTACCTTCATAGCCCATTTTTAACAATAACTTGGACCCTATTCCTCTTGTGTGATTTTCAAAAACACCAAGCATTCATCTTGAGAGGAATTTGAATAAAAACCAGCATTACATACCTCATGTTCATGCATGTACTTGGTAAGGGTTTCCTTTACCTCATGGAGTTGAGTCTCCATCTCATGCAAATTTTCAAGAAGCTGGTGCTTCTCCTCCTTCATGGCCATCAACTTCTCTTGAAGGACAATGCTCTCTTTCCTATCTTCCAACATCTCTTGTACCATATCTCTCATGGTTACAATCGCCTTCAACATCTCTTTGTCAAATAAATTGGCTAATGAATATGCATGAGAACTCTCACTGTTTGAAACTTCCTCCATCCTTGAAAGGTATCAAACTTCAACAAAAAACTTGCACAATAATGCCAACAACTAAATCTCTAGTTATCAATGGAAATCACATGAGAAAAACTATGCTCTAATTCCACCTGATCTGAAAATAGGGGGCTGACTTGTTTTTCTATGCAAGCACCCTCTACTCCATTAAAATAAACTTCAGGACCATGCTCAGTGTCTTAGTTGTTCAAGAGAAATTATGTGTCAAGTTTATGCTTCTTTTAGGTGTTTATGTGTGAGGTATTTGAAAGGTTAAATATGTTGTTTAAATAAATACAACAACAAATATAACCAGCAACTCACAACAATAACAACATGATAAAGGAGTTCACCCCCAACTGGGCTACATCTCCTTGAGCCTCCATCAATGGACTAGGCTCTCTGGGATTAGTTTGTCAAATATTCTTTTACAAGTTGCTGCTCAACTCCAATGGATTTACTGACTGTACCATTGGGTTCAGAATACATAAAAACCCCAAAAATGACTATTAGAACTTTGAAAACAGACCATGGTTCATCCAGGAATGACCTCTTCTACTGGTGGCCTTGAGCTTCCCTGAGCTTCCTAGTGAAAAAAACACATGTAAAATTCCTCAAATTCCTCTGAAACCTATCCCAATGAGTTCATAGCATCTCAATTAGTCAAGAATGACTATTTAGTCACTGAAAAAGGACTTTGGCTCCTCTGGGCATGGCCTCCTTCAATGGTAGTCCTAAGCTCCCTAAAGCTCCTTGAAACTTCAATGTAGAAAAACCTACAATGGAAGTCTCAAAATTTCTTTTAAAAATTTTCCAATGGATTCAGAACATCCAAACACCCCTAGTTGGGCTTTTTTGGCACCTCAATTGGCCAAAAAAATGAAGAAGTTAGAGCTCCTGCCATTTTTCTCCTTCAAGCTTGTTGTCTCTGGTCCACCAAAACGCACTCATGTGTGAGTAACTTGGATTCTGGGTGTTTCCCATGCCTAAACCCATCACCCACATGCATCTCCACAAAACACATCAAATTATCGCACCGTTAGTAGAATTAGGGCCCCCAAAGGCGGAGGCATTGGGTGCATGGGGGCCATGTGGCCACGTCCCAGTGAAAATTATGGCCCTCGTTGCAAGATTGGACGTGGGCGTGACAAGTGGTGGGCGACGAGATAACCGTTTGAAAATCCCATGCAATTAAATGGCAATGATCGTATGGCATGGTCATATGGTATAAACGGGGATTGGGCTAAGCCCCAGCCCGGACCCCCACGCTAAAACTTAACATATGTGAGTTTAAATATATATGCAATCATATATATAATAAGAAACACTGTGTGGGCTAGTGGTAGCCCACCCATTTCCAAATCACTTCATCCATCGGGGAGGTCCGGGGTTCGACCCCCAGGGACTCCACTAAAATTTTAACTTACCAAAACAGGGTGCCACGTGGCACCTCTCAATTTGCCAATAAAAACACCATGTGCCCTAATTTCATTCGTCCACATGTCTATCACCCAACTTCCAACTCAAATCCTGCCACATTATCATCATTCCACATCAGTTGTATGACCCTGCCACATTAGTTGTACGAACTGTACGGACTGTACAGTCAGCAAATTTTTGTCTGTTTGGAAAATCGAACAGAACGTGATATCTCACTCATCCGATGTTTGTTTGAACCCATTCAAAGTGCGTTGGGTTCGTGAGGACAAGGCCTACGCACATGTCCGTTTTGAAGTGATTCTGAACACTTTTATTTTGGGGCTAAAATTTTACCCCTGGTCCAGATTCTGATCACTAATCAGGAGAATTTTAGGGATTTGGCCATTGATGATGAAATATTCCAAGAACTACTCACATAATCAAATATCCATGAATAGAATAATGGAATAGATCACTCTGATGACAAACCAAAGTTCCACACGATACCAAAAGGAGTGGCCAATCTGGAGAACCTTTTTGACCTAAGGGAAAGATTTAGAGGGCCAAGGAATGCAAAAATAGGGAGCTCATGTCCTGTATATGAAACTATAAACCGAGGAACCCCCGAGAACCACAAGAATTTCAATTTGGGTAAAACAATGTCCAAAGAAGATAGGAAAACTTATCTCAAACAATTTAAGGAATATCAAGATGCCTTTTCCTAGTCCTACCGAGAATTGAAAACTTATGATACTCACATTATCCAACACACAATCTTGTTAAAGTCTGGAGTAAAACCCTTTCAACAAAATATTAGGAAGTGATTCCAAACACTTTTATTTTTGGGCTAAAATTTGACCCCTGGTCCAGATTCTAATCACTAATTGGGAGAATTTTAGGGATTTGGCCATTGATGATGAAATATTCCAAGAACTAATCACATAATCAAATATCCATGAACAGAATAATGGAATAGATCACTCTGATGACAAACCAAAGTTCCACATGATACCAAAAGGAGTGGCCAATCTAGAGAACCTTTTTGACCAAAGGGAAAGATTTAGAGGGCCAAGGAATGCAAAAATAGGGAGCTCATGTCCTGTATATGAAACTATAAACTTAGGAACCTCCAAGAACCCCAAGAATGTCAATTTGGGTAAGACAATGTCCGAAGAAGATAAGAAAACATATCTCAAACAACTTAAGGAATATCAAGATGTCTTTTCCTAGTCCTACCGAGAATTGAAAACTTATGATACTCACATTATCCAACACACAATCCCGTTAAAGTCTGGAGTAAAACCCTTTCAAAAAAATCTTAGGAAGTACCATCCATATCTGGAACCTCTGATGTATCAAGAGATAAAGAAATTATTAGATGCCAAGATTATCTTTAAGGTAAGACACTTTGCCTGGGTAGGAAATTTGGTGCCTGTCAGAAATAACTCTAAAGAGATCCTCCTGTGTGTGGCTTTCAGAAACCTTAACAAAGCATCGAAGAAGGATAACTATCCAGTCCCACCCATGGAACAACTTCTAGAGATAGTATCCAGCTCTGATATTTTTCCCTCCTAGACAGTTTCTTGGGATATAACCAGGTCCTAGTTTCAGAAGATGATCGATTTAAAACTACCTTATGGACCAAGTGGGGAACCTTTGCTTATAAACGTATGCCTTTTGGGTTGATTAATGCAGGATAAACCTTCCATAGGGATATGGATGTAGCTTTTCGGGGGTTGATTAACAAGTGTGTGGTAGTCTATTTAGATGACGTAATAGTATACTCAAAAAGCAAGGAGGACCACATTCAACATTTGACTCAGATTTTTGAAAGGTGTAGGAAGTATGGAATATCATTGAACACTAAGAAAACCATCTTTGGTGTAGAGGAAGGAAAACTATTAGCTCATGTCATATCGCAAGGAGGAATTAGCATCGACCCTGAGCATATAAAAGAGATAGCTCAACTCCCCTTTCCTCACAATAAAAAGGCCATATAATCCTTCTTTGGGAAAATCAACTTTGTGAGGAAATTTACCTCTGACTTCGTTGAAATGGTTAAACCTTTACAAAAAATGATTCGCAAAGATGCAAAGTTTAAATGGGATGATGGAATGAAAGAATCTTTTAACAACATCAAAACTGCAATATCCCGAGCACCAGTACTACGAAGCTCTGATTTCAGCAAAGATTTCTTCATTTGTACCTTTGCTTTTGACCAATCCTTGGTCACAGTACTTACCTAGAAGGATGATGAAAACAATGAGGCATCGGTATCATTTATGAGAAATAACCTTCAAGGAGCCGAATTGAACTATTCGACTATAGACAAACAGGCTTATGCAGTTTATAAAGTGGTCAAACATTTCAGATCCTGTATCCTGAAGAATCACACTAAAGTCATAGTCCCTCACCCTGCAGTCAAATATTTGTTCACCCAACAAGAAATGGGAGAAAGGAGGGGAAATTGGATGGAAGTCGTTCAAGAATTTGATCTAGACACAAAACCTACCAAAATAGTCAAGGGTCAAGGATTCTGTAGACTAGTTGTCGAGGCCCAAGATCTGGTCAATGCAGAATAATCTGGTTTGGAAAACGAGTTGTCATTATGGTGCAGCGAAGCCTTATATGTACCTCCTGGGAAAGAATCCTAGTATAGAAACTTGTCTTATCTCCTGCATCATGGAACTTGTCCATAAAACCTAAACCCTAGAGAAAGGAGAGCTCTTAGGTTAAATTCCACTCAATATCACCTCATAAATGATGTGCGTTTCTGCGTAAACTATGATGAAGTACTCCTTATATGTATTGAACATGATGATGCAAAAAAGGTACTGAAAGAAATCCATGATGACCCATCAAGTGGACATTTTGCAGGAGAAACCACAACTCACAAAATATTAAGGGTTGGTTATTATTGCCCTACTTTGTTCAAGGACGCTCATGGATATTCCAAGAAATCTAAATCTTGTCAAGTGAACACCGGTAGGAAAAAGAGAGCAACCATTCCACTCCATTCAATGACCATATCCAAACCATTCGATCAATGGGGAATAGACCTCATAGAAGAAATTACTCCCAATTCTTCGAAACAACATAAATATATCTTGACTACTACAGATTACTTTATGAGATGGACAGAGGCTATCCCTCTCACACACATTAATCAAAAGGTAGTAATACAATTTTTAGAATAACAATTGATAACAAGGTTTGGATTTTCCTTTGTTCTCGTTTTTGACAATGTTGTCTACTTTTCTTCCACGCTCTTGACAAAATTCTTCCTTGATAAGGTGATCATAATAAGATATTCTGCAAACTACTATCTGCAAGGGAATGGGGTAGCAGAGTCAACCAATAAAAACCTGGTGAGAATTTTAAAACAGATAGTTATTGAAAATCAGAGGAATTGGCATAATTTACTTCATAATGCCCTATGGTTCGATAGAGTAACACCTAAAGAAGCCATACGGAAATCTTTGTAATTTCTAGTATATGGGAAAGAAGTCATTCTTCCATGTACCTTCCATATTTACAGCTTTCCCAGACATCAAGAGGTCAACCCTCATCTGCTCTAGAACAAAGGATTGATACCCTTCTCATGTTGGATGAAGAAAGAGAAAAGGATAAAGTTAAGTTCACTTCTCATTAGCAGGTATTTAAATGATGTTTCGACAAACATAAGGCCAAAGAAAAAAAATTCAAAGTAGGAGACCTAGTCTTGAAGTGGGATAAAGTAAACGAGTCCAAAGGAAAACACTCAAAGTTCCAAAAGCTATGGCTCAGACCTTTTTAGGTGGCCGAGAATATCCGGGCAGGAACATACCAGTTGCAAAATATGAGGGAAGAATCTGACACCCTCTCGGTGAATGGCTAGGCCTTAAAACAATACTTCTCCTAAAAAAAAATAAAATAAATTAAAATAAAAAAGTGTGTGTCTTTTGATGCTTTGTTTGAGTTTTTTCGTCTTTTTAGCATACATTTTGATCAGGATGAGTGTGTGGGTTTAGGAAAGACCAACTACGAACTCCTTTTTTATTTCTTTCTTTTGCTTGTTATTTTATTTTAAATAAGTTGTGTTTCGTAAGAAAGTGGTTGACTTTAATAAATATGGTAAATCAAACTCTTCTCCCGACGTACACTTACATGCAAAATAAGAGACGTTGGGAAAATATAAATTTTTCAAAATCATATTTGTCTTTGTAAGCATACTAACTGGGGAAGTGATGAAATATCTTACTAGTGGCCTAAAAATGATAAATGGAAAGATAGCTAGATGGAAAGAATCACATGTACCTATGGACAGAGCTAGGAAAATCTCCACCTTAACACTTTAACCTTGTCAAAAAACAGACATCCTCCTCTCTGACTCACTCTCGGTATTTATGCCAGGAAAAAGATGATCCATAAAAATAGTGTAAAGTTCGAGAGGGTATGCAGACAACTTCATCGAGGCTATGGACGCTCACTGACAGCGAAGCAAGGTCTGTGATGTCGAGGTGACTCTGTCAGGGCTATGGATGCTCGCTAGCAGCGAAGCAACACCGTAAGGAAGGAATGATAGTTAAATGGCCTCATGCCAATGGATGCCATGGTCAGCTCTTGTCTAGAAAGGACATGGATTGAGGTTAAAAGGAAAGAGGGTGGAAAATCTAAACCGCATAGGAAGATCCAAATTTGCAGACTCGAAAACTTGTGTACACATTGATAGAATTGGTTCTGTTGAAAAGGAATAGAATAAGTTCAGATGGTTTCTCAACCATTTTTCACAAGATAAGAATGAGGGAAGGAGCAGAGATTCTGCTTTCACCCAGAGAATGTCCATTTGTTGAGCACTAAACACACCCTAAAAGACTTTGCGAAATTTATTTCCTTTTGGGTACCGCTTATCATTTTTGAATTAGAGCCAGTGTTGTGGGATGGATGGATTTATATGATTTTATTGATTCTTTTCATCGATTAATCTTGTTTGGTTTGAAGTTATTGACAGATTGATTTTTTTTAGTAACATGGCATGAAGGGCCTAAAATGTACATGGTTTAAAAATTTTCAATGGTTGTCGATCGAAAAATTGTGGTCTATAGTACAGTTCTTTAACATCACCTATACGTTTTTGGCATTGGTGAGATCCAAGATACAAATCAAAAATACGTACAACCATCGCAAATCGTCGATCGTCGATACATTTTCGGCATCAACATGATAGGACATTGTAGCCAAGGATGTATGTATAAAGGAAAATCCCCGAGGGTGAAATGAAATGCTCCTCACTCCCCTCCTGCCTCATTTTTCCTATACCTTCTTGAAAATAACTCTTCTTTTGGTTGGTTGAGTCAATTTCCCATTACTAAATGACTTGGTTTTTCATCATTATCTTCCTTGATTGATTCTTTGCGCAAATTGTTTCTGTTTTCTTGAAGGATAATTGCATGTCATGATTTGGTTCGAAATACTTGTCATCATGTTTTCCATTGATTGAGCATGCAACATGTCCACCAATTTTTTTTTGTGCGCAGGAGACATCTAGGACCACCAAGTCCTTTGTATGCGTAGTAAGCTTCCGCAGAAAAGACGCAATAATTCAGAGCAGTCCATTTCGGCCTTAGATTCCAAGACAAACAGACAAGTCAAATATTCAACAACGGATATATAACATTCAATGTAGATCAACGACTCTCGTGCATGTGGAGTCTCAAACTCACGCATGGTTTAATAGCAAAGTTACAAAAACTTCACTCAACGACTTTGGCGTCGAAATGTCCGAGCTCGTCTTTGTCGAAAACTCCTGAATGTCGAACCGCCGCATCGCTTCGCAAGATCATCCATCCAAGAGATCTCCACACTTAGCACTCAAAACTCTCGAATGCTAAAACGTCGGAGCCATGTGGCATTAATCAGTTGAGACATGTGGCATTCATCAGTTGAGACACGTGGAAATTATTTTAGACACCTTTGGTTACGTCATCTTCCCATTTGTGGGTGACACATGTCACCCTTCTTTCTGTGACATGTCAATGATATGATATCAGACTGCCACATCAGATCCCAGAGATCATCCATCCGAGAGGTTTTACTTCGAGACAAGCGCAGATCATTGAAGTGTTGAAGAGCTGAAGAGCCGAAGTACCGAAGAGCCAAAGACACATGGCAACCATCGATTGCCAACACGTGGCACTCGTTTCATGTCATTTGGGTTACATCATCCACTATTCTAGGTGACACATGTCACTATCTTTCATGTGGACATGTCAACAACAGTTATTTCATGTGGACACGTTAGATCCGAGAGATCGCCACTATAGAATATTTCAATTCAAATCAACACAGAAACTCCCGAACCTCGAAGTGTCGAAGAGTTGGAGATGCATGGCATCCATCAATTGAGTCATGTGGAACTTTCCTGTTAGGACATGTGGCACTCATTTCAAGCATATTTGGGTCTGTCATCTGTACTATTTCAAGTGACACGTGTCACCTTTCTTTTTGTGACATGTCATCGATATGACGTCAGGCCACCACGTCACTCTGGGAGTTTAGCACTATGGGGAATTTCAACTCAAAGTGAGCACAGTTCTCTGAACCCATGAATTGTCGAAGTATCGGATCCTTGAACAATCGAAATGGGTCCCGAACTACCATGTCACTCTGCAACATTGTAACTCTAGGAGATTCTCAAACTCAACATCCACAGCTCACAAAATCCTGAATTCTCGAAGTGTCGAAACACCAAATGTTTAAGGATAAATCCCAGGTTAATTAGAGATAAGTGGTGGTTAATGACACAAGGAGTCTGTGCCTCCAGGAGATATGAATATTCTGCACTCCAAATCCCCCGAATGTCGGATTTCCAAAGTGGCTCACCCACATTTATGGCATGTTTTGAAATTTTTAAAAAGGGGTGCAAAACCAGGAATGGATAAACTACATGTCCAGAATGCATAAAGAATATCAGAGGCTCCAGAAAACATCGATGACTTATTTCTTTCCTCGAGGGGATACGTGGGGGAAAAACACTGCCAACATCCAACTATCTCCCAGTGGCCTCCAATAGCGTGATGCATGCCAATGCTCAATACAGAACACAACTCTGTCACTCCCAGTCATTTCCTACCAAATATTGGTTCACCCCAACATGCGCATTAGTCTAGCTTCAGTTCTAGTAGCAATTTAATTGTTCAATTGCAAAACTCTTTTAAATTCAGACATAATAAGTGGTATTTTTTGTGTGATAATAACCACTCCTTTTGTTAAGTCAAGTTCGGAGTATTCATTAACATTCTCCAATAGTGTGTTTTAGTTAAGTTAATAAGTTGTTTTACAACCGATGTGTAGAGCTAAGCCTCAGTTCTCCACTGGTCAAGGGCCTCCATATCTGTGATAAATAGACATCTTTTTTATGTTAGAGGGGGTCGATGGTTTTGGAGAGAAAGACTTTTTCTAAATTTTGTAAGAGAACTATTTATGTGCAAATTATTTTTATTAAGAAGTTTTATTTGAAGTCAAAAACAATTCTTTCATCTAAGGTGTGAATGTGATTGGACCAAGAAGGATTATCTCTGTCCGTGGATTCAATATTTATTGTTGTATTGAGTAAGAGTTATTGTATCTTCTATTTAAAGTTATCTTATGATGTTGCAATAGTTCTTTTATTCTAGTTGATGAATAGAAATCGATTATGTTAACCTTTGATAGATAATAGAGCATTGAAAATTACTTTTCTTGCGCTAACTTCTTGTCGCATGTATATCTTGTTTATGTGAATGTTATCTCAAACAATGTTGAATGTCTACTAATCAAAATCCTATTAATGCAAGTTTGAAGTATTTTAGATCTTCTTCCTTTGCATGATATGGTATAAAGGTTATCATTCAACCCATCCTTCACCCAACACATAGTTAGCTTCCCTTTGTCATCTAGTTTATAGATCTATCTTTATTTTGTTATAAACATTAGAAAAGAACCAAAAAGAGAATTGCATAGCCTGAGGAAAGGCTTAACATAAAAGACATATATGTCAATCACAATTAAATCCCATCGATAACTCTAGCCAGATCATGAATCTGGAGAACCTTACCACTCATCAAACGCTTATGAGTCTAATTGGGCCTCTTAGGCGGGTTTGGTTCCTACTGTTGAGTTAAATGGATCTCACACCCCTCAACAAGACTATCTTCAGAAGAATATGAGACGAGAGTGGATGTTGACGTACAAGATTCAAGTATTGCAGAGAATCAGTGAACAAGACTTTTGCTATCAGGAATCTATGAGCCAGAATTGAAGCTACATCTATATTAGCGACAATCCCAGAAGCCAGAGTCAGAGCCATATTTCAGAAACAGACAAAAGCACATTGACCTAATATCTTAGATCTAATATCCAAGAGGAATATTGAGTTCCAAAATATTTATGGAGAGGGAAGAGTGAAGAAGCTTCATCACTAAGTTATTGTATAGGAGCATTGTAGTAAGGTGGAAGAGTGAATTAGAGTTATCATCACTAAGTTGTTGAATATCTATATTTTTGGAGGTCCAAAAGTTCTTCAGTGGGAACGTGTAGTCGACAAGGATCCAGAACATTCACAAAAGGTCCAGGAAGATCAAGAATGCTCATAAAGGTCCAGGAGGATCCATAAATACCAAAATTTCAACTATCCCAAATTCTCTCGAAAACTCCATCAATGTGTAGATCTTGGCGAAATATTTCCAACGATGCAAAAATTTCCTAAAACAGAGCTCGTATGCAAAACATATGGCTAATCAAAGTTCTCGTCAACTAGGGGGGGAAAGGAAAAAGTCAAAGGGTGAGGGTGACATGTGTCACCACTTAAAGGGTGACATGTGGCACAAACATATGACCATACGGAGCTGACATGGCCACACCATGGAATGCCACATGTCACACCATACATCCAACCAAGGATGTGACTCAGYGATCTGTGGASTACAATTGGTACCAATAGGAATTCGACRYGTGGAAATGATAAGCCAATGAGARGTTKCCAYGTGGGAGCCTCCCATTGGTCATTATGGTTTATGTATATCAAAATTTTATGGGAGTTGACRGGGGTAGAACTATGWACCTCCCACAACCTTACTTGAGTGCTTTACCAATAGACCACACGATGAGACTTAACGAGTGTATGGTCTTATATTTATTTAAGGTTGTAGTGTGGTATTGTTGGGCGGAAATAGGGTCGAGGGCCTATCCCTCAACCCATATTACATGGTTATATGTTGTTCAATGTGACCACCTATATTCGTGCATTGGGGGTGGGGAGTGTTTAAAACTTTAGTTATAACCATATGTATATATATACCATATGCCATCGTTGTAACAAAAACCAATGCAACAAACAGTGGTTGGTGGGGTTTGAACCACTGTCCCGCCACACAATGTACCAATGGTTTAACCGTTAGACCACAAGTACATCTTATTACGAGGGTATCCCAAAAAAAATATTTAATGTTTGCTTATTATTGCATACAGAAAGTTTTAGCCCACGACCTATTTAATGGGCACGGATTTTAATGTATGCACATAGACCGAGAACACACATTCCAATGTTGGCGCAGAGTCTGAGGTGTGAATGGATCCCGAAGTTGTACAGATGGATACATTTCCCAACATGAAGAGAATCCTAATTGGCATTGTCTTGATATGCATGCCATGAGTTATATTGATGGAACATAAGCATGTTTATAATCATTTTTTCTCGTTTTTCATAGAGGTGTTTAATGGTGATGTTATTTTTGTGCTAAGAGGTCATTTTTAAAAGTCTTAGTCCATTTTTCCATTAATGAGCATCATAGTACATCGTTTGACATGTAAAGAGGGTAAAATTGAGCTAGTTCATAACATGGTCGACATTATACTCAAATTTCTCATAATTTCGCACTGAATTCAATGGTAAACTCTTTTTCTGAGTTTGAGCACCGGAATTCAAGAGAGTTTGCAAAATTGGATTTTGTAAGATCATGTTGTAATGTAATTTTGCATTTTGAGATGACGAAGAACAATCTTACTATCTAAGAGGATTTGAAGATGAAGTAAATTATCTCATCAATATATGTAATTTGAGTTCTTTTATTTTATGTTGTGTCATCTCAATAAGCTGCAAATTAATCATCAATTTATGAGTTTTTGAATTAAAAACACAACATCATTTTTTTGCAAATCACCTCAATACGATCAAGTTAGTAATTTTCCCCCACAAATTTGGATGTTGTACTTTGATGGTTCTAAATCGAAAGACAGTTCGAGAGAAGGATGCATCCTCTTTGAACCAAAGGGGAAACAAACCTTCTTATCCTGTAGATTAGAATTTGAATGCACTAATAACATTTTTGAATATGAAGCTCTAGTTCAGGGACTAAAGAAATCCATCGATCTAAACGTAAAGGAATTGAAATTTTTTGGAGACTCTGAAATTATCATTAGGCAATTGAAGAATACTATCCATTGCAATTCACCTCACTTAAGAAATTACCAGCAAGAGGTGCACAGACTAATAGACAATTTTTAGGCCTTCAACATTACTATTGTTCCCAGGATGCAAAATACCCTTGTGTATGCCCTAACCACTGTAGCCTCAAGATTGTCTCCTTTATAAGACTATGAAGCCTCGATATTCGTAGTGGAACTTCTCTACAATCCTTCGGTACCTAACAACATTTATAACTGGAAATTATTTGAGGGGCAAGAACAGTTTCTAGATTCCCTGAATAATTGATCTAAAAATAGGGGGATGACTTGTTTTTCTACGCAAGCACCCTCTACTCCATTAAAATAAAATTTAGGACCTTGCTCGGTGTCTTATTTGTGCAAGAGAAATTATGTGTCAAGTTTATGTTTCTTTTAGGTGTTTATGTGTGAGGTATTTGAAAGGTTAAATATGTTGTTTAAATAAATACAACAGCAAATATAACCAGCAACTCACAACAATAACAACATGATAAAGGAGTTCACCCCCAACTAGGCTACATCTCCTTCGGCCTCCATCAATGGACTGGGCTCTCTAGGATTAGTTTTTCAAATATTATTTTACAAGATTCTTCTCAACTCTAATGAATTTACTGACTGTATCATTGGGTTCATAATACATAAAAACCCCAAAAATGACTATTAGAACTCTGAAAACAAACCATGGCTCATCCAAGCATGACCTCTTCTACTGGTGGCCTTGAGCTTCCCTGATCTTCCTGGTGGAAAAAACACTTGTAAAAGTCCTCAAATGCCTCTGAAACCTGTCCCAACGAGTTCAGAGCATCTCAATTAGTCAATAATGACTATTCATTCACTGAAAATGGACTTTCCCTGGGCATGACCTCCTTCAATGGTAGCCCTAAGCTCCCTAGAGCTCCCTAAAACTTCAATGTAGAAAAACCTGCAATAGAAGTCTCAAAATGCCTTTGATAAATGTGCCAATGGATTTAGAACATCCAAAAACCCCTAGCTGGGCTTTTTCGACACCTCATTTGGCCAAAAAAATGAAGAAGTTAGACCTCCTGCCATTTTTCTCCTTCAAGCTTGTTGTCTCTGGTTCGCCAAAATGCACTCTTGTGTGAGTAACTTGGCTTTTGGGCGTTTGCCATGCCTAAACCCATCACATGCACGCATATCCACAAAATGCGCCAAATTTTCACACCGTTAGCGGAATTAGGTCCCCCAAAGGCAGAGGTCTTGGGCGCATGGGGGCCATGTGGCCACGTCCCAGTGCAAATTATGGCCCTCGTTGCAAGATTGGACGTGGGTGTGACAAGTGGCGGGCGACGGGCTAACCGTTTGAAAATTTTGTACAATTAAATGGCAACGGTCGTATGGCATGGTCGTATGGTATAAACAGGGGTTGGGGCTAAGCCCCAGCCCAGACCCCCATGCCAAAACTTAACATATGCGAGTTTAAATATATATGCAATCATATATATAATAAGAAACACTATGTGGGATAGTGGTAGCCCACCCATTTCCAAAGCACTTCATCATCGGGGAGGTCCTGGGTTCGACCCCCACGAACTCCACTAAACTTTTAACTCACCAAAACAGGGTGCCACGTGGCACCTCTCAATTTGCCAATAAAAATGCCACGTGCCCTAATTTCATTCATCCACATGTTCACCACCCGACTTCCAAATCATCTCCTGCCATGTCAGTTGTATGGCCCTGCCATGTCATGTGTACGGATTGTATGAACTATACATTCAGCAAATTTTTGCCTATTTGGCAAACTGAAAAGACCATGATATCTCACTCATCCAATGTCCATTTGAACCTGTTCAAAGGGTGTTGGGTTCTTGAGGATGAGGCCTACGCACCTGTTCGTTTTGAAGTGATTCTAAGCACTTTGATTTTTGGGCTAAAATTTGACCCCTAGTCCAGATTTTGATCACACCTTCCCACTGAAAGGATTTTGGACCCACAAACGCTGATGATTATCTGCCTGAGCTTCATTAATCTTCTACTTCCAATTTCTATCAACTTATTCTACTTGAAAATTCTTTTGACAATCACCTGGGTACCTTGACATGCCTTGCACTACAACTGGCTATGTCCCTCAACCATTGTTCTCTGGCTGCTACTAACCCACTGTTCTCTTTGTTCTTGGAAAACCGTCAGCCTTCCCACTAATAATCAAGTCCCTCTTTTGGACATTTGGTGTCAACACAATACTCTCTACAATGGCTGCCAAATTCTTTCATGTGACATCTTGTCACAATCCAAGAAAACCATCAATCTTGAAAACAAACTTTATACAAGACTGAAAATGATGCCAACAAAGTCTCTTTTCTCTTCAAGAAAACGGTCACATCTTGTACTTCATCAAAGTACATGGTGTTTTCCTGCATCTTGGTGTACTCAATATTGACTTACAAGCCAACAAACACCATCGACTAAACATAAGTCGAAATACATGATCGACACAAGTCAAGACTCATTTGAAACATATCGACATTCCCAAAGTCGACATTCATGATACACAACCATGTTACAATCATGAGTCACTCACAATGAAACTATCACAAAGTTCATTGTTTACACACATACAAAATCACATGCATGTGCATATCTCTTCAACTCTCCTTCAAGTACAAACATAAGTACATAAACACATAAATATGTGGGTACATAAGATCTGAAATGAAAAGATAAATGGCTGCATTAAGTGAGTATCATACCCATCTTTTACATCCTCCTGGTGAAGTTGTGCAACAACAAGAATGCCTTCAATAGAATTGCATTCACATGCAAACTTGCATCATACAAGTTATGATAAACTGCTACAACTTGTCATACTTTCAACAGAAATGCATACATAAAGCAGAAAGATGCATCTACAAACAAAGAAATGAAATCCTTACTTGTTCAAGAAATCTAACCATTTCTTACCAAGCCAATTCAATGGTGACTTTTTCTACTGAAAATCCTCTTCTTGTGAATCATCTTGACTCACATCAATGATAGAATCTCCTCTTCCATTCTTGCCAGTCTCTTTATCCATCTACTTCTCGTGTTGTGGATGAGTGGTTGGATGCAATGTCCAACATTGGTCATTGACATGACCTCTCTTCTCACGGTGAGTGCAAATATTTTGCATCTTCTTTTCAAGTTGCCATTGCTTGGAAAGTTTCCTGAATGTTTTCAATCTTTTCCAACATCTTGAAACATGATGGTTATATAAACCACAATATGTACATGGACTTTTTCTCCCATTTTTACATGAAAATTTACCATGATCAACATAATCAAAAGCAATTGATTTATAGGCAGAAATATACCTTGAACATTCACCTTTATCACCTTCTTAAGGAGGTGAATTTGAGGAGTTACTAGCTCTCTTTTGAAGACCAACAAAAATGTTCTTATCCTCATGGTTTTCACAACTCTCTTGTTTCACACAGTTACATCCATCTTGAACACAAACTTTGCATGCTTGAGGGATTGAACTTGCAACAAAAGTTGTTCTTGGAACTATTTCCCTTGTCTCCTCAAATTTGGAATTTGCTCCATCTTTCTGTTCATATCCAAGACCCCTTTACTTGGGCCTCTCCTCAACAACAATAGTCTCAACAATGCCTTGTGCATGCTTGTCTAGCCCTCTACATTCATAGCCCATATTTAACAATAACTTGGACCCTATTCCTCTTGTGTGATTTTCAAAAACACCAAAGCATTCATCTTGAGAGGAATTTGAAGAAAAACTAACATTACATACCTCATGTTCATGCATGTACTTGGTAAGGGTTTCCTTTGCCTCATGGAGTTGAGTCTCCATCTCATGCAAATTTTCAAGAAGACGGTGCTTCTCCTCCTTCATGGCCATCAACTTCTCTTGAAGGACAATGCTCTCTTTCCTATCTTCCAACATCTCTTGTACCATATCTCTCATGGTTACAATCGCCTTCAACATCAATTTGTCAAAGAAATTGGCTAATGAAGATGCGTGAGAACTCTCGCTATTTGAAGATTCCTCCATCCTTGCAAGGTATCAAACTTCAACACAAAACTTGCACAATAATACCAATAACTAAATCTCTAGTTATCAATGGCAATCACATGAGAAAAACTATGCTCTGATTCCACCTGATCTAAAAATAGGGGGCTGACTTGTTTTGCTATGCAAGCACCCTCTACTCCATTAAAATAAACTTCAGGACCATGCTCAGTGTCTTAGTTGTTCAAGAGAAATTATGTGTCAAGTTTTTGCTTCTTTTAGGTGTTTATGTGTGAGGTATTTGAAAGGTTAAATATGTTGTTTAAATAAATACAACAACAAATATAACCAGCAACTCACAACAATAACAACATGATAAAGGAGTTCACCCCCAACTGGGCTACATCTCCTTGAGCCTCCATCAATGGACTAGGCTCTCTGGGATTAGTTTGTCAAATATTCTTTTACAAGCTGCTGCTGAACTCCAATGGATTTGTTGACTATACCATTGGGTTCAGAATACATAAAAACCCCAAAAATGACTATTAGAACTCTGAAAACAAACCATGGCTCATCCAGGCATGACCTCTTCTACTGGTGGCCTTGAGCTTCCCTGAGCTTCCTAGTGGAAAAAACACATGTAAAATTCCTCAAATTCCTCTAAAACATGTCCCAATGAGTTCAGAGCATCTCAATTAGTCAAGAATAACTATTCAGTCACTAAAAATGGACTTTGGCTCCCCTGGGCATGGTCTCCTTCAATGGTAGTCCTAAGCTCCCTAAAGCTCCTTGAAACTTCGATGTAGAAAAACCTGCAATAGAAGTCTCCAAATTTCTTTGAAAACTTTTCCAATGGATTCAGAACATCCAAACACCCTTAGTTGGGATTTTTTGGCACCTCATTTGGCCAAAAAAATGAAGAAGTTAGAGCTCCTGCCATTTTTCTCCTTCAAGCTTGTTGTCTCTAGTCCACCAAAACGCACTCATGTGTGAGTAACTTGGATTCTGGGCGTTTCCCATGCTTAAACCCATCACACATGTGCATCTCCACAAAACACACCAAATTATCACACCGTTAGCAGAATTAGGGCCCCCAAAGGCAGAGGCATTGGGTGCATGGGGGCCATGTGGCCACGTCCCAGCGCAAATTATGGCCTTGCAAGATTGGACGTGGGCGTGACAAGTGGCGGGCGACGGGATAACCATTTGAAAATCCCATGCAATTAAATGGAAATGGTCGTATGGCATGGTCGTATGGTATAAACGGGGATTGGGGCTAAGCCCCAGCCTCGACCCCCACGCTAAAACTTAACATATGTGAGTTTAAATATATATGCAATCATATATATAATAAGAAACATTGTGTGGGCTAGTGGTAGCCCACCCATTGCCAAAGCACTTCATCCATCAGGGAGGTCTGGGGTTCGACCCCCAGGGACTCCACTAAACTTTTAACTTACCAAAACAGGGTGCCACATGGCACCTCTCAATTTGCCAATAAAAACACCATGTGCCCTAATTTCATTCGTCCACATGTCTGTCACCCAACTTCCAACTCATATCCTGCCACATCAGCATCATTCCACATTAGTTGTACGGCCCTGCCACATCAGTTGTACGAACTGTACGGACTGTACAGTCAGCAAATTTTTGTCTGTTTGGAAAATCGAATAGAACGTGATATCTCACTCATCCGATGTTTGTTTGAACCCATTCAAAGTGTGTTGGGTTCATGAGGACAAGGCATACGCACATGTCTGTTTTGAAGTGATTCCGAACACTTTTATTTTGGGGCTAAAATTTGACCCCTGGTCCAGATTCTGATCACTAATCAGGAGAATTTTAGGGATTTGGCCATTGATGATGAAATATTCGAAGAACTACTCACATAATCAAATATCCATGAATAGAATAATGGAATAGATCACTCTGATGACAAACCAAAGTTCCACACGATACCAAAAGGAGTGGCCAATCTGGAGAACCTTTTTTACCTAAGGGAAAGATTTAGAGGGCCAAGGAATGCAAAAATAGGGAGCTCATGTCCTGTATATGAAACTATAAACCTAGGAACCCCCGAGAACCACAAGAATTTCAATTTGGGTAAGACAATGTCCAAAGAAGATAGGAAAACTTATCTCAAACAATTTAAGGAATATCAAGATGTCTTTTCCTAGTTCTACCGAGAATTGAAAACTTATGATACTCACATTATCCAACACACAATCTCGTTAAATTCTGGAGTAAAACCCTTTCAACAAAATCTTAGGAAGTGATTCCGAACACTTTTATTTTTGGGCTAAAATTTGACCCCTGGTCCAGATTCTGATCACTAATCGGGAGAATTTTAGGGATTTGGCCATTGATGATGAAATATTCCAAGAACTAATCACATAATCAAATATCCATGAACAGAATAATGGAATAGATCACTCTGATGACAAACCAAAGTTCCACACGATACCAAAAGGAGTGGCCAATCTGGAGAACCTTTTTGACCTAAGAGAAAGATTTAGAGGGCCAAGGAATGCAAAAATAGGGAGCTCATGTCCTGTATATGAAACTATAAACCTAGGAACCTCCAAGAACCCCAAGAATGTCAATTTGGGTAAGACAATGTCCAAAGAAGATAGGAAAACATATCTCAAACAATTTAAGGAATATCAAGATGTCTTTTCCTAGTCCTACCGATAATTGAAAACTTATGATACTCACATTATCCAACACACAATCCCGTTAAAGTCTGGAGTAAAACCCTTTCAAAAAAATCTTAGGAAGTACCATCCATCTCTGGAACCTCTGATGTATCAAGATCTGAAGAAATTATTAGATGCCAAGATTATCTTTAAGGTAAGACACTTTGCCTGGGTAGGAAATTTGGTGCCTGACAGAAAGAAGTCTGAAGAGATCCTTCTGTGTGTGGATTTCAAAAACCTTAACAGAGCATCGAAGAAGGATAACTATCCAGTCCCACCCATGGAACAACTTCTAGAGATAGTATTCGACTCTGATATTTTTCCCTCCTAGACAGTTTCTCGGGATATAACAAGGTCCTAATTTCAGAAGATGATCGATTTAAAACTACCTTATGGACCAAGTGGGGAACCTTTGCTTATAAACGTATGCCTTTTGGGTTCATTAATGCAGGATAAACCTTCCATAGGGATATGGTTGTAGCTTTTCGGGGGTTGATTAACAAGTGTGTGGTAGTCTATTTAGATGACGTAATAGTATACTCAAAAAACAAGGAGGACCACATTCAGCATTTGACTCAGATTTTTGAAAGGTGTAGGAAGTATGGAATATCATTGAACACTAAGAAAACCATCTTTGGTGTAGAGGAAGGAAAACTATTAGCTCATGTCATATCGCAAGGAGGAATTAGCATCGACCCTAAGCATATAAAAGAGATAGCTCAACTCCCCTTTCCTCACAATAAAAAGGCCATATAATCCTTCTTTGGGAAAATCAACTTTGTGAGGAAATTTACTTCTAACTTCGCTGAAACGGTTAAACCTTTACAAAAAATGATTCGCAAAGATGCAAAGTTTAAATGGGATGGCGGAATGAAAGGATCTTTTAACAACATCAAAACTACAATATCCCGAGCACCAGTACTACGAAGCTCTAATTTTAGCAAAGATTTTTTCATTTGTACCTTTGATTTTGACCAATCCTTGGTCGTAGTACTTACCTAGAAGGATGATGAAAACAATGAGGCATCGGTATCATTTATGAGAAATAACCTTCAAGGAGCCGAATTGAACTATTCGACTATAGACAAACAAGCTTACGTAGTTTATAAAGTGGTCAAACATTTCAGATCCCGTATCCTGAAGAATCACACTAAATTCATAGTCCCTCACCATGCAGTCAGATATTTGTTAACCCAACAAGAAATGGGAGAAAGGAGGGGAAATTGGATGGAAGTCGTTCAAGAATTTGATCTAGACACAAAACCTACCAAAATAGTCAAGGGTCAAGGATTGTGTAGACTGTTTGTCGAGGCCCAAGATCTGGTCAATGCAGAATAATCTGGTTTGGAAAACGAGTTTTCATTATGGTGCAGCGAAGCCTTATATGTACCTCCTAGGAAAGAATCCTAGTATGGGAACTTGTCTTATCTCCTGCATCATGGAACTTGTCCATAAAACCTAAACCCTAGAGAAAGGAGAGCTCTCAGGTTAAATTCCACTCAATATCACCTCATAAATTATGTGCATTTCCGCGTAAACTATGATGAAGTACTCCTTAGATGTATTGAACATGATGGTGCAGAAAAGGTACTGAAAGAAATCCATGACGACCCATCAAGTGGACATTTTGCAGGAGAAACCATAGCTCACAAAATATTAAGGGTTGGTTATTATTGCCCTACTTTGTTCAAGGATGCTCATGCATATTCCAAGAAATCTAAATCTTGTCAAGTGAACACCGATAGGAAAAAGAGAGCAACCATTCCACTCCATTCGATGACCATATCCAAACCATTCGATCAATGGGGAATAGACCTCATAGAAGAAATTACTCCCAATTCTTCGAAACAACATAAATATATCTTGACCGCTACAGATTATTTTATGAGATGGACGGAGACTATCCCTCTCTCACACATTAATCAAAAGGTAGTAATACAATTTTTAGAATAACAATTGATAACAAGGTTTGGATTTCCCTTTGTTCTCGTTTTTGACAATGTTGTCTACTTTTCTTCCACGCTCTTGATAGAATTCTTCCTTGATAAGGTGATCATAATAAGATATTCTGCAAACTACTATCCGCAAGGGAATGGGGTAGCAAAGTCAACCAATAAAAACCTGGTGAGAATTTTAAAACAGATAGTTATTGAAAATCAGAGGAATTGGCATAATTTACTTCATAATTCCCTATGGGTCGATAGAGTAACACCTAAAGAAGCCATACGGAAATCTTTGTACTTTCTAGTATATGGGAAAGAATTCATTCTTCCATGTACCTTTCATATTTACAGCTTTCCCAGACACCAAGAGGTCAACCCTCATCTGCTCTACAACAAAGGATTGATACCCTTCTCATGCTAGATGAAGAAAGAGAAAAGGTAAAAGTTAAGTTCACTACTCATTAGCAGGTATTTAAATGATGTTTTGACAAACATAAGGCCAAAGAAAAAAAATTCAAAGTAGGAGACCTAGTCTTGAAGTGGGATAAAGTAAACGAGTCCAAAGGAAAACACTCAAAGTTCCAAAAGCTATGGCTCAGACCTTTTCAGGTGGCCGAGAAGATCCGGGCAGGAACATACCAGTTGCAAAATATGAGGGGAGAATCTGACACCCTCTCAGTGAATGGCTAGGCCTTAAAACAATACTTCTCCTAAAAAAAATAAAATAAAAATAAAAATAAAAAAGTGTGTGTCTTTTGATGCTTTGTTTGAGTTTTTTTGTCTTTTTAGCATACATTTTGATCAGGATGAGTGTGTGGGTTTAGGAAAGACTGACTGTGAACTTCTTTTTTATTTCTTTCTTTTGCTTGTTATTTTATTTTAAATAAGTTGTGTTTCGTAAGAAAGTGGTTGACTTTAATAAATACGGTAAATCAGACTCTTCTCCTGATGTACACTTACATGCAAAATAAGAGACATTGGGAAAATACAAATTTTTCAAAATCATATTTGTCTTTGTAAGCATACTACTTGGGGAAGTGATGAAATATCTTCCTAGTGGCCTAAAAATGATAAATGGAAAGATGGCTAGATGGAAAGAATCACATGTACCTATGGACAGAGCTAGGAAAATCTCCACCTGAACACTTTAACCTTGTCAAAAAACAGATATCCTCCTCTCTGACTCACTCTCGGTATTTATGCCAGAAAAAAGATGATCCATAAAAATAGTGTAAAGTTCGAGAGGGTATGCAGAGAACTTCATCGGGGCTATGGACGCTCACTGACAGCGGAGCAAGGTCTGTGATGTCGGGGGTGACTCTGTTAGGACTATGGATGCTCCCTGGCAGCGGAGAAACACCGTAAGGAAGGAATGATAGTTAAATGGCCTCATGCCAATGGATGCCATGGTCGGCTCTTGTCTAGAAAGGACATGGATTGAGGTTAAAAGGAAAGAGGGTGGAAAAGCTAAACCGCATAGGAAGATCCAAATTTTCAAACTCGGGAACTTGTGTACACATTGATAGAAAAGGTTCTGTTGAAAAGGAATAGAATAAGTTCATATGGTTTCTCAACCATTTTTCACAAGATAAGAATGAGGGAAGGAGCAGAGATTCTTCTTTCACCCAGAGAATGTCCATTTGTTGAGCACTGAACACACCCTAAAAGACTTTGCGAAATTTATTTCCTTTTGGGTACCACTTATCATTTTTGAATCAGAGCCAGTGTTGTGGGATGGATGGATTTATATGTTTTTATTGATTCTTGTCATCGATTAATCTTGTTTGGTTTGAAGTTTTTGACAGATTAATTTTTTTTAGTAACATGGCATGAAGGGCCTAAAATGTACATGGTTTAAAAATTTTCAACGGTTGTTGATCGAAAAATTATGGTCTATAGTACAGTTCTTTAACATCACCTATACATTTTTGGCATTGGTGAGATCCAAGATACAAATCAAAAATACGTACAACCATAAAAAATCATCGATCTTTGATACATTTTCGGCATCAACATGATAGGACATTGTAGCCAAGGATGTACGTATAAAGGAAAATCCCCAAGGGTGAAATGAAATGCTCCTCACTCCCCTCCTGCCTCATTTTTCCTATACCTTCTTGAAAATAACTCTTCTTTTGGTTGGTTGAGTCAATTTCCCATTACTAAATGACTTGGTTTTTCATCATTATCTTTCTTGATTGATTCTTTGCGCAAATTGTTTCAGTTCTCTTGAAGGATAATTGCATGTTATGATTTGGTTCGAAATACTTGTAATCATGTCTTCCATTGATTGAGCATGCAGCATGTCCACCAAATTTTTTTTGTGCACAAGAGACATCTAGGACCACCAAGTCCTTTGTATGTGTAGTAAGCTTTCGCAGAAAAGACGCAGTAATTTAGAGCAGTCCATTTCGGGCTTAGATTTCAAGCTAAACAAATAGGTCAAATATTCAACAACGGATATATAACATTCAATGCAGATCAACGACTCTCGTGCATGCGGAGTCTCAAACTCACGCGTGATTTAATAGCAAAGTTACAAAAACTTCACTCAACGACTTTGGCGTCGAAATGTCTGAGCTCATCTTTGTCGAAAACTCCTGAATGTCAAACCGCCGTATCGCTTCGCAAGATCATCCATCCAAGAGATCTCCACACTTATCACTCAAAACTCTCAAATGTTGAAACACCGGAGCCATGTGGCATTAATCAGTTGAGACATGTGGCATTCATCAGTTGAGACACATGGAAATTATTTTAGACACCTTTGGTTACGCCATCTTCCCATTTGTGGGTGACACGTGTCAACCTTCTTTCTGTGACATGTCAACGATATGACATCAGACTGCCACGTTAGATCCTGGAGATCGGCCATCTCGGAGGTTTTACTTTGAGACAAGCGTAGATCATTGAAGTGTTGAAGAGCTGAAGTACCGAAGAGCCAAAGACACATGGCATCCATCGATTGCCGACATGTGGCACTAGTTTCAGGTCATTTGGGTTACATCATCCACTATTCTAGGTGACACATGTCACTATCTTTCATGTGGACATGTCAACAACAGTTATGTCATGTGGACACGTTAGATCCGAGAGATCGCCACTATAGAAGATTTCAATTCAAATCAACACAGAAACTCCCAAACCTCGAAGTGTCGAAGAGTTGGAGATGCATGGAATCCATCAGTTGAGTCGTGTGGAACTTTCCTGTTAGGACATGTGGCACTCATTTCAAGCATATTTGGGTCTGTCATCTGTACTATTTCAAGTGACATGTGTCGCCCTTCTTTCTGTGACATGTCAGCGATATGACGTCAGGCCACCACATCACTCCGGGAGTTTAACACTATGGGGAATTTCAACTCAAAGTGAGCATAGTTCTCTGAACCCATGAATTGTCGAAGTATCGGATCCTTGAACAATCGAAATGGGTCCTGAACTACCATGTCACTCTGCAACATTGTAACTCTAGGATATTCTCAAACTCAACATCCACAGCTCACAAAATCCCGAATTGTCGAAGTGTCGAAACACCAAATGTTTAAGGATAAATCCCAGGTTAATTAGAGATAAGTGGTGGTTAATGACACCGGGAGTCTGGGCCTCCAAGAGATATGAATATTCTGTGCTCCAAATCCCCTGAACGTCAGATTTCGAAAGTGGCTCACCCACATTTATGGCACGTTTTGAAATTTTTAAAAAGGGGCGCAAAACCAGGAATGGATAAACTACATGTCCAGACTGCATAAAGAATATCAGAGGCTCTAGAAAACATCGATGACTTATTTCTTTCCTCGAGGGGATACATGGGGGAAAAACACTGCCAACATCCAACTATCTCCCAGTGGCCTCCAATAGCATGATGCATGCCAATGCTCAATACAGAGCACAACTCTGTCACTCCCAGTCATTTCCTGCCAAATACTGGTTCACCCCAACATGCGCATTAGTCTAGCTTCAGTTCTAGTAGCAGTTTAATTGTTCAATTGCAAAACTCTTTTAAATTTAGACATAATAAGTGGTATTTTTTGTGTGATAATAACCACTTCTTTTGTTAAGTCAAGTTCAGAGTATTCATTAACATTCTCCAACAGTGTGTTTTAGTTAAGTTAATAAGTTGTTTTACAACCGATGTGTAGAGCTAAGCCTCAGTTCTACACTGGTCAAGGGCCTCCGTATCTGTGATAAATAGACATCTTTTGTATGTTAGAGGGGGTCGATGGTTTTGGAGAGAAAGACTTTTTCTGAATTTTGTAAGAGAACTATTTATGTGCAAATTATTTTTATTAAGAAGTTTTATTTGAATCCAAAAACAATTCTTTCATCTAAGGTGTGAATGTGATTGGACCAAGGGGGATTATCTATGTCCATGGATTCAATATTTATTGCCGTATTAAGTAAGAGTTATTGTATCTTCTATTTAAAGTTATCTTATGATGTTGCAACAGTTCTTTTATTCTAGTTGATGCATAGAAATCGATTATGTTAACCTTTGATAGATAATAGAGCATTGAAAATTACTTTTCTTGCACTAACTTCTTGTCACATGTATATCTTGTTTATGTGAATGTTATCTCAAACAATGTTGAATGTCTACTAATCAAAATTGTATTAATGCAAGTTTGAAGTATTTTAGATCTTCTTCCTCTGCATGCTATGGTGTAAAGGTTATCATTCAACCCATCCTTCACCTAACACATAGTTAGCTTCCCTGTGTCATCTAGTTTATAGCTCTATCTTTATTTTGTTATAAACATTAGAAAAGAACCAAAAAGAGAATTGCATAGCCTGAGGAAAGGCTTAACATAAAAGACATATATGCCAATCACAATTAAATCCCATCGATAATTCTAGCCAGATCACGAATCTAGAGAACCTTACCACTCATCAAACGCTTATGAGTCTAATTGGGCCTCTTAGGCGGGTTTGGTTCCTACTGTTGAGTTAAATGGATCTCAGACCCCTCAACAAGACTATCTTCAGAAGAATATGAGACGAGAGTGGATGTTGACGTACAAGATTCAAGTATTGCAGAGAATCAGTGAACAAGACTTTTGCTATCAGGAATCTATGAGCCAGAATTGAAGCTACATCTATATTAGCGACAATCCTAGAAGCCAGAGTCAGATCCATATTTCAGAAACAGACAAAAGTACATTGACCTAATATCTTAGATCTAATATCCAAGAGGAATATTGAGTTCCAAAATATTCAGGGAGAGGGAAGAGTGAAGAAGCTTCATCACTAAGTTATTGTATAGGAGCACTATAGTAAGGTGGAAGAGTGAATTAGAGTTATCATCACTAAGTTGTTGAATATCTATATTTTTGGAGGTCCAAAAGTTCTTCAGTGGGAACGTGTGGTCGAGGAGGATCCAGAACATTCACAAAAGGTCCAGGAAGATCTAGAATGCTCATAAAGGTCCAGGAGGATCCATAAATACCAAAATTTCAACTATCCCAAATTCTCTCAAAAACTCAATCAATGCGTAGATCTTGGCGAAATATTTCCAACGACGCAAAAATTTCCTAAAACAGAGCTCGTATGCAAAACATATAGCTAGTCAAAGTTCTCGTCAACTAGGGGGGAAAAGGAAAAAGTCAAAGGGTGAGGGTGACATGTGTCACCACTTAAAGGGTGACATGTGGCACAAACATATGACCATACGGAGCTGACATGGCCACACCATGGAATGCCACATGTCACACCATACATCCAACCAAGGATGTGACTCAGCGATCTGTGGAGTACAATTGGTACCAATAGGAATTCGACGTGTGGAAATGATAAGCCAATGAGAAGTTGCCATGTGGGAGCCTCCCATTGGTCATTATGGTTTATGTATATCAAAATTTTATGGGAGTTGACGGGGGTAGAACTATGGACTTCCCACAACCTTACTTGAGTGCTTTACCAATAGACCACACAATGAGACTTAACGAGTGTATGGTCTTATATTTATTTAAGGTTGTAGTGTGGTATTGTTGGGCAGAAATAGGGTCGAGGGCCTATCCCTCAACCCATATTACATGGTTATATGTTGTTCAATGTGACCACCTATATTCGTGCATCGGGGGTGGGGAGTGTTTAAAAATTTAGTTATAACCATATGTATATATACCATATGCCATCATTGTAACAAAAACCAATGCAACAAACAGTGGTTGGTGGGGTTTGAACCATTGTCCCGCCACACAATGTACCAATGGTTTAACCGTTAGACCACAAGTACATCTTATTACGAGGGTATCCCAAAAAAGATATTTAATGTTTGCTTATTATTGCATACAGGAAGTTTTAGCCCACAACCTATTTAATGGGCACAGATTTTAATGTATGCACATAGACCGAGAACACACATTCCAATGTTGGCACAGAGTCTGAGGTGTGAATGGATCATGAAGTTGTACGGATGGATACATTTCCCAACATGAAGAGAATCCTAATTGGCATTGTCTCGATATGCATGCCATGAGTTATATTGATGGAACATAGGCATGTTTATAATCATTTTTTCTCGTTTTTCATAGAGGTGTTTAATGGTGATGTTATTTTTGTGCTAAGAGGTCATTTTTAAAAGTCTTAGTCCATTTTTCCATTAATGAGCATCATAGTACATCGTTTGACGTGTAAAGAGGGTAAAATTGAGCTAGTTCATAACATGGTCGACATTATACTCAAATTTCTCATAATTTCGCACTGAATTCAATGGTAAACTCTTTTTCTGAGTTTGAGCAGCAGAATTCAAGAGAGTCTGCAAAATTGGATTTTGTAAGTCCATGTTGTAATGTAATTTTTCATTTTGAGATGACGAAGAACAATCTTACTATCTAAGAGGATTTGAAGATGAAGTAAATTATCTCATCAATATATGTAATTTGAGTTCTTTTATTTTATGTTGTGTCATCTCAATAAGCTGCAAATTAATCATCAATTTATGATTTTTTGAATAAAAAACACAACATCATTTTTTTGCAAATCACCTCAATGTGATCAAGAATTAATTCTGAATCAAGTTAAATGCTCTATGTATATTTTTAAAGAATAAATGGTGTCTAAGAATTTTCGGAACAATTATCCTTTTAACACACACACTTTAGAACATTCATGTGTTTTTGTAATGTGTGAGTGTTCCTTACATTCAATTTTTTTTGTGAGATTAAGAATTTCAAATTACCTTTGCTAACTTAGTTTCTTTAGATTTAAGTTTAAAATGACAAAACTAGTAATTTGGACGCACAAATATCAAAACTTCTACTTTTATGAATTTCTCTAGATATTTATTTTTGTAGTTAATTTTAAATAGGCTACACACATCCTTCCTTTGCAATGAAATTACACAAACATATAAATCCAACTATACAAATTCCAAATATTTAATAAAAAAATAATACTATTGTATTGTTTCCCATTGACTTGTTGGCAGCCGAGTCAATGGGGCAATGGAACGGTAGGCAAGTCCACATGGCAACGTAATAGGGTGATGAGAGACATTGATAAAAAAAATATTGTAAACATATGATAGCGAAGAGTACATAAAAAAAAATGTAACGAAGACTCACAAAAGATAGAAGACCCGAAAACGTCGGCCTAAGAAATTTATTTAATGGAAGCGATCCGTTCACTGTCTAACCCGATTTTATTTTTGAGGTAACTAGACATAAATCTACGATTGTATACTATCAAATCGGAATCTAAAAAACAAAGATTATTTATTATTACGAGAATGAACCTTAGCACGCAACGGTCACTTTCACGAGATATAGAAGATAGTTTGTCGATTTTTTTCCTTTTAATAGAAAATTAATTGAGTATGAACTTTATTTTGAAGATTAAATTAATTGAGTATTCTTTATCTTCAAGGATAAATTAAGGATAAATTAATTGAGTAGTTGAATATGTGAACTTTATTTTAAAACTTATTTGTCTTTTAGTGTTAACTATTGAGTATTCTTTATCTTCAAGGATAAAATAATTGAGTAGTTGAATATGTGAACTTTATTTTAAAACTTATTTGTCTTTTAGTGTTAACTATTGTATACTCATTTGAATAAAAATAAAACTTATTTGTCGTTTAGTGTTAACTATTGTATACTCATTTGAATAAAAATTCCAAATGAAAAAGAATTTTATTTCCATATCCTATTAAATAATGTATTTACATTGGCAATATTCTAAACTTTTTATGAAATGATTGAATTTTATTTTATTTCCATATCTTATCAAATGTATTTACATGGGTCATAGTTTAAACTTTTTAGGAAATGATTTTTTTTTGTTATTGTATAATTCGAATGTTGTAAGAGTTTTTCAGCATGCTGAATTTATTTTTGCATTCAAAAAATAGAATTTTGGAATAGGGTAATTCACTATTACTATTACCAAAGACATCAATGGAGAACTCTTAGAGTGGTGTTTTTATACCATGTATTTTAATACTTTGAAGTTCTAATGATATGTGGAAAACATGATATGCTTCACTATATATGATCATATTTGTTATTATGAAAAAACAATCACTTTGATCATACAAAGATTTTGATCATTACAAAGATGGTGAAAATGTTAAAGGAAATTGAAACATTCTTTCTTAAAAAACATTCTTTATGTAATATAGAAATAATGAAAATTTTCAATCATGAAAGTATTATCCAAATAAAAATTAACATATGCCTTTGCCTAGTTGCCACTATATGCTTTTGGTATGAATTTGACAATTATCAGTCTTATTTGTAATTTATTCTATTTTTAGGAACAAAAGCCAAAAAATGACTCATTGTTAACTACTTAAGTGCTTCCTTCTCTTGTATATGAGTAATTGTCCATCACAAATGATACCAAATAGAAGGATTTCTATTAATGCTTAACCATAGTAAAGATCATTTTAATACATTATTCATAGATCATATTCAATGGATTCTTTATTACTTATTATGAATCATCCAACACACTTCTCTTATCTTTAAACAAATCATCTAGATTCAATTTAGCGTTCTCTTTCATGCTAAAGTATGCTACAATTTGGCATTCTCTTTCCCATGCTAGGGGTATGCTAGTTTACTTTTGAACCATAAAATCATTTAAAGTAATTAGAAATGTGAATTGCGAAGATTTCAATAAACACACGTGTTAATTTTTAACAGTAACCCAATCAGCGTAAGTGTAGCTTGCTTCTTAAAATTTATACCGAGATCATCTCCGCAAAAAGCGCTTTGAGATGATGTTAAACAAGTCACCCAATGACCCAATGGGCATGTTCTTCATCAACTATTATTTTGAAATATTATTTTGAGTATGGATGGGAGGAACAAATAATAGCAATGATGTTAAAAAATGAAAAAGTTTCGATGATAGTGGAAAAAGAAAAAGAATGGTGATAAGAAGTCTGGTCGGATATCCAACATAATCATATATGTGGATTATTGACATTGGACTATTATGTCAATGTCTAAATATATTTTTAGATTAGTGATTTTAGTTAATTAATGATGATAAAGTTTGGTTTTAAATCCAATATAATCATATATATATAATGTGTGAATATAATAAAGATTTATAAAAAGTAGTTTTTTTTAATATCTAATAAAATATATATGGATTATTGACATGAGACTATTATGTCAATGTGTTAATATATTTTTAGATTAGTGATTTTAGTTAATTAATGATGATAAAATTTGGTTCTAAATTTTATATATATATATATATATATATATATATATAATGTGTGTGAATATAGTGAAGATTTATAGAAAATAGTTTTCTTGGATATCTAATAAAATAAGTTAGTAATTTTTGAATTAATAATTTTTGGTAATAGGTTTTGGAAATTTCATGTTGACAGGGAAAGTTATGTATTACAAAACTAATCTACTTCTGTTAAAATTGAAAAAAAAGGTATTTCCACTTATTTGTTTGTTGGAAAAATAGGGTGGAACTTTGTTTATCCAAGCTCTTGTGGCGAAGCTTCAACGCTCTTGTGGCGAAGCTTTTGAGAGACTTGTAAGTATGAAATTTGTATTATCAAGTGTGGATTATTTGACTTCAGTTAAAAGGTGTGAAAGGTTCTATATCCAAGAAATTTTTGCTAAAAATTTGACAAGAAATTTGTGGATTTGTAGATTTGAGTGGTAAGTTTGTATAATCTTAGTGTAGGAGGGTTTTTTTATTTTGCTAGAAATTTGACAAGAAATTTTTGAATTTGTAGATTTGAGTGGTAAATCTGTATAATCCTATTGTAGGAGGGGGGGG
>JASDQU010586546.1:13002-25036 GCA_032191745.1 Picea mariana | reverse complement strand
AATATTCTCAACAATTGTTTTTCTCTCATTGCATCTCCTGTGAGGTCCTCCATCACTCCTTCTTGTTTTCCATATACAACATCCAAGGGTGAAGGTGGAAAATATCCAAAGAAAGTTTCAAAAGGTTACTTACTATTAGAAGTGTGGGTTACTCTATTATAAGAGTGTTGTATGTAGATCATATTTTCATCCCAGGTCTTCAAATACTTCTTATTGTAACCTCTCAAAAGTTGTACCAAATTCTTCTTGGATACTTCTGTATTCCCATCAGTCTATGGATGGAATGATGTAGATCTCTTCAACTTAATGTCCATCTTCTCCCACACTGTAGTCCAAAAGGCACTAATACATATGGTAGATCCATGTCTAAGATGATGCTCCTTGGTGTCCCAATGTGCATCTAGTCCCATTCAAATAACTTGTTGGTTGCTTATGTCCTTTGATGGTATTTTTATAAGGAATGAGAATGTGCATCTTGTTGAACCTGTCAAATACCACAAATATATAATCATGTCCCTTCCTTGTTGTTGGTAAGCATCCACAAAAATCTGTGGAAATTATTTCCCAAGATTGAGTGGGTACAAGTAAGGGATGGTATAGACTTTGCTTCCTATTACTGGGCTTGCTAGTACAACAAATTATACATCCTCTAATATCTTTCAAACGTCGTCAAAAACACACAACAAGACAATAAGCTTAATTGTAGCATGAACACAAATAAATAAGTTGCTCTCACAATATTAATTAGGAGACTAATATGTTCGTGTAACATGTGTGTATGGATATAACTTTATTAAAGAAAAAGTTTCACTTTTAATATTAAAATAACTTTTATTTAAGAAATAATCATAATTAAAAAATAAAATAACATTAAATTTGACCTTTCAAGAAACATATCTATATGTGAATATGATTTTATTGTTTTAGGATTAAGAGTCTTATTTCTAATATTAAAAAAATACTAATTAACTATTATAATTAAAACATAAAAATAATATTATAATAAAAAATAACAAGCTCTATATTTGCATTTTCTCTTTTCCACTTGTATAATGGAATATTGTATATCCATACGTTTAACTCTTTAAAGAAAAATCATTCGTCAATGCGATACCTCATTGTCACACACAGTATAAATAAAAATTTATATGGTGTTTTTTAGTCGGTATAAATATTATTTGTATAATAATATTGAATATTGTGTAGCAGGTTAGTTATTGTTTTTCTATTAACTTAGATTCATTCAACTTTGGATTTATTAAGCTTCTTGTTAACATTTATAATTATGTCAAGTTTTAATAATTGATTCAGTGTTTCATGCATTTTGTTTATTGGATAGTGAATAATGTGCATATAAAAACAAGATGTACCAAACAAACAATGAACAAATCACTCAATACAAGGTGCAAAATATTAAATTATTATAAACATTATGATATTATACTTCATATTTTTTGCAAATCAAAATTTTTCTTACACACTTTTTTTAATAAACTTAATAAATTGATAAAATTATCCACCCAACAAACTACCTTTCGTCCTTGCTCATTGGATAAATAAAATGAATGCACAATACAAATGGTTAATATTAATCATCCATCATCCAATAAATAAAATAAAGCCACAATACAAATGGTTAATATTTTGAGTAGTGAATATCACTTATTATTTATGAACATTGTAGATGCAATATTATGCTTAAATGTACTTAGCATCATCTTTTACATTCATATCCATTTCATTGTCACGTTCCACAACTTACATGCATGAATAGTTACAAAATATTTTTAAAAAATTCACAACTTATGCAAACTTACATGCATAAATAGTTATAAAATATTTTTCAAAATTCCGTTTGATGTATCATTACTACTATATATATTTGAGATCAAAATCTAATATTGTGATTTAAGTTGAAAGAAAAAAATAATAATTTTAACATTAGAGAGCAATTATTTTTTTGATCAAGAAAGAGTTGGGAATAAGTGATAAATTAAGAGTATAATATTGTGATTTAAGTTGAAAGAAAAAAAATAATAATTTTAACATTAGAGAGCAATTATTTTTTTGATCAAGAAAGAGTTGGGAATAAGTGATAAATTAAGAGTGGTAAATTTTCACTTATTATTAAACTCATTAATATTCTCATCATAATGAAAATTTATTATGAGTAAAATTTGTAAATATCATTTAGTTGTTTTATATGTGATTTTTTTTAATATGTATTTTTCAATTATTGATGCATGGTCATGTTTTATTGAAATAGATAACAATATCAGATATAGAATTATATATGAAGATATTAATTAAAGGCATTTTTGATCTCATTATGGATGATGATATGAATGAATTTGATAATTAAGTGCATACAATCAATATTAAAAAACGTCTAAGAATAATCTCAAACTCACTTATCTTGGTGATGAAAAATGTTATTTCTCTTGCATTTAATGCAAGTGCATAGAGAAAACAACAATTTTAAGGTCAAAACATTTTTAGATAATGGATACATAGAAGGGGAACCAAATACCACCCATTAGTAATATCTAAAAACATTTTTTTCCTCTTTGTTAAAAGCTTCCAATCTTTTAATATTTAGATACTAATTATATTTATTGCATTATATTTTCAAAGACAAAACACCTAAGATGGAAATTTCTAATGTTGTAATTTGTAATATCAAAGGTGAGGGTCTTTTAATATTTAGATACTAATTATATTTATTGCATTGTATTTTCAAAGACAAAACACTTAGGTTGAAAATTTCTAATGTTGTAATTTGTAATATCAAAGGTGAGGGTATAAGGTGAAGGAGGTGGAGTTACCATATTATGGAAGGAAATGGTACTATTATAGAAAATGAAGGGACAAATACATTGATCCACGACACTTTTTTTTGTCATGAATGAGGATGCGCCATGGATGAGATCTATGAAAATATTCAAGATGTATTTCTTATTGTTAAGGCATAAAAAAACCCTATACAAAGATTCAAAGATGTCTCTACTATTTTGTCGATGGTAAACTTGAAGGTATTAAAAAATGTTTCAAACATTTGCATGACATATGTCCTAAGGTATGCATGATAGTTACTTATATAAATACGAGATTTTCTCTACCTTTTGTTATTGCAATAGTTATGATGAATATATTGTTGATGTTTCTCCACTTAGCAACATCGGGTAGACATTCTCTCATATTAGTCATGTTGATTTGACCAAGGGAAATGGTTCATTTACTCACAAAGCTTTGCTAGTGGTGAATGGCTCAAGGGTAGTCTTTCTCCTAACCAAGAGTGCATAGACTCGAGATGCTCTAACATTTTGTGCTCAAGGATGGAGTAATCTATATTAATTAGATGTGCATATGAGGAAATAACCATCAACATAAATATAATATATTTATAATATAATGTCTAAATAGGTAAATAATCAATAATCAATAATAATTAATTGATGAAAATACAATAATGGAAAAGACGTGTCCATTAATTAAAGGGCACTCTGTCCAAGTATATATATCAGGGCCCTCAATTGTAATATATCATCTCATATAATATTTGTACTTACAATAACCTCTCATCAAGTTCGCTAAGTTATTGCTGAGATTTTTAGTGTGTAATTATTCTCTGATAATGGTAGCATTTAAATCATAAGGCAATAATTATCAGATCTGAAAATTAAAAATAATCAACATGGTATCAGAGCTAGTTAAAAACTCTCAGTGTTAGAGCTTGTATAAGTATTTATGAAGCTATGTTGGATGTATGGTCTGACCCGAGTTCTACCTTAGTTCTCCAACAAAACCCTTTTCACCATTGACCCTTCTGGTAAACCAGAAGGCTACATCGTGCATAGAGTGCACAACACAGTCTCACCCGAGATGGATTATGGGTGACTGTAGGATGCATATGTCTGTAGTCATGGAAGGGATTGGGGATGTTCTTTTTACTTCTCTTCTATTTAACATATATTCTACCATAACATTCATCAGATCTACTATTTTATCCATTCAATAACATCTATTCTGCATAATTCTTCTAGTGCACGTTGTAAATAAACCCATTCATTCATCTAACCATTCATTTATAATTGCAGAAACAACAAAAATCATTCAGACACATTGCAACACATGATTTTACTGTTGTTCACTCCCCCTGTGTTACATCCACAAAGATCTTATGCTTTATTCATTCTTCTTAAAAAATAGCGTTGCATGCATTACATCAAGGTTTTAATATTGGTGAGGTTGATCAGTGTTGCACCAAGCTCCATAGCTTGTGACCTGACCCTTAGTTATACTTCATGATTCTCCAACACTGATACAAATCGAGCTCCACAACTCTTAGCCAAAACCTAGTACTGTGACTTAAGTCTCAAAAAGTTCTTCCAAAAGTAGTTCTTCAGAGAAGTTCAAAGACACGCCTAGCTAACTCATACATATTTTGTTTATACTGCAAAATGGGTAAAAACCCTTACATTATGACTCAAAAAACCCTAATCCTAAGTGGACTCAACTTGTCCACTTTCCAAATTCCTTTCGTGTGGTTGGTATTCATCATTGCTTTGACTCTACGCCGATCTTCTTTCTTTCTCGACGCGATGCTTCCTTTTCCCTTCTATCACACTAGTCTTCCTTCTTTTCTAGCGTGTACTACCTCCTTTGGTTCATTCTGCCTCACTTACTGCGCTTAACTCCCAAAATTTCCTACTCCAAMAGGACCCCAACACTAACCTACAGATCTTCTCGAGCCACTCAGGAAGTGTGTGTCTTATGCACTCATTTATCCAACTCCTAGAACTATTTTGCTAGTTCATCCAMTTGCTTCTTGGCCTGTGCACTTTTCTCTGTCAAGGTCTCCATGACCTACACTGTGGCGTGCTCCTTTAACACTTGTATGCTTTTTGAATGCACMTGTTCCATYTTTCCTTTTTCTGTCTCCAACTCTACTATCATCACTTTTGTTTGCTCTTGCAGGGGCTCCAACTGAGCCTATCATGCTTACTTCTCCTCTTCTACAGCTTGTTGAGCACTCAACACACCCTAAAYGTTTTTGTGAATTTTATTTTAGGTACCACTTTGTCTTTTCTGAATTTAATCAGTTGTGTAGGGATCAAGGGGTTTTTCTTTTTGTTATGTTTTAATCATCGATCACTTTCGATTTGGTTTGGAATTGTTGAACAGATTGACCTTTTCTCTAAGTAAACCTAGATTTTAGACTAAGTATACACAACTTATAATTTGAACCACACAACCATCATCGACATCGGAGAAATCTGAGAGGCAAAATTCCCACATAACAACGATAATCATCGATTTTCAATGCACCATCGACATCGGATAAATGGGAGGAAGCGCATGTTGATCGTTGATTCTAGCCTGTGAAAATTTTTCTAAAAATCATCGATATACCATCGGTGTCAGCGGAACAGAAATTTAAACCGTCGACATATGCAACCACAATCATCGATCATCGATCGTCTATATGCTGTCAAAACCAACGAAAAAGGGAAAGTAAACATCAACCTGTGTCAAAAGAAAAATCCCTGACGCCAAAATATAAATGCTCCTCACACCCCTCCGACCTCTTTTCCCTATGCCTTCATCGAAATTATTCATCTTCTGGTTGGTTAAGTCTGTTTCCCATTACTAAATGACTTGTTTTTTCATCATTATCTTTCTTGATTGATTCTTTGCGCAAATTGTTTTTGTTTTCTTGAAGGATAATTACATGTCGTGATTTGGTTTGAAATACTTGTCATCATGTTTGTCATTGATTAAGCGTGCATCAGGTCCACCAAGTATTTTGTGTACACAAGAGACATACAAGACCACCAAGTCCTTTGTATGCGTAGTAAGCTTCCGCAGGAAAGACACATCAATTCAGAGCAATCCATTTCGAGCATAGATTTCAAGCCAAACAGACAGGTCAAATCTTCAACGGTGGAGATCTAATAGTCGATGCATATCAATGAATCTCGTGCATGTTGAGTCGCAAACTCGTATGAGGTTTAATGGTAGAGTTACACAAACTTTAATTTGTGACTTTGACGTTGAAACGCCTGATCTCATCTTTGTCGAAAACTCTCGAATGTCAAACCGCAACATCACTTCACAAGATCAACCATCTGGGAGATATCCACACTTAACACTAAAAAAAACTCTCGAATACCAAAACGTCGGAGCCACGTAGAATTCATCAATTGAGACACGTGGCATTCATCAGTGGAGACACGTGGCAGTCATTTCAGACACCTTTGGTTATGTCATCTTCCCATTTCTAGGTGACACATGTCACCCTTCTTTTTGTGACACGTCAGCAATTTGACATCAGACTGCCATGTCAAATCTAGAGGATCAACCATCCAGGAGGTTTTACTTCAAGAAAAGCATAGATTATTGAAGTGCCTAAGAGTCGAAGAGCCGAAGACACGTGGAATCCATCGGTCATCGACACGTGGCAATCGTTTCAAGTCATTTGGGTTACGTCATCCACTATTCCGGGTGACACGTGTCACTCTCTTCCATGTGGAAACGTCAACAATAGTGACATCATATGGACATGTCAGATCCGGGAGATCGCCACTCCGGAAGATTTCAATTCATAGAAACACAGAAACTCCCAAACCCCGAAGAGTCGAAGTCCCAAACTCCCGAAGTATTTAATGGTAAAAATGTCTTAATCCCATATCAATTAGAAATAATCATGAGTTAATGACTCCGAGAGATTGTCACTTCAGAAGATTCCAACCTAGAGCGAACACAAATCGTCGAAGTGCCGAAGCGCTGAAGAGTCGGAGACGCGTGGCACTCTTCTATCATGACATGTGGCATCCATCAGTTGAGACACATGGCATTCATCAGTTGAGACACGTGGCACTTATTTTAAGCACATTTGGGGCTATCATCTATACTATTTCAAGTGACATGTGTCACCCTATTTTTTGTGACACGTCAGCAATATGACATCAGAATGGAACGTCAGATTTGGGAGGTCGTCCTCTGGGGGATTTCCAAGCTAAACATTAAAAAAAAACTCCCAAACCCCAAAGAGTCAAAGTCTCGAAGTCCTGTAATGATGAAGGTTAAAGGTAATCTCAGGTTAATAAGTAATTAGTTTCAGTTAATGACTCTGGTAGTTCTATCCTCCAGAGGATATGTATACTCTACGCTCTGAAGCCCCTGAACGGTGGATTTTCAAAGTGGCTCATCCACATTTATTGCATATTTTAAAATGTGTAAAAGGGGGCGCCAAACCAGGAATGGATAAAATACACGTCCAGATTGCAGAAAGAATATCAGAGAATCCAGAAAATGCCAGATGACTTGCTTCTTTCCTCCAGGGGATAAGTAGCAAAAAAACACTGCCAACATCCAACTATCTCCTAGTGGCCTCCAACAATGCGCCACATGCCAATACTCGATACAAAACACAGTTCTGTCACTCCCAATCATTTCCTGCCAAATATCAGTTCACCCCAACATGCGCATTAGTCTAGCTTCAGTGCTAGTAGCAGTTTTTAATTGTTCAATTGCAAAACTCTTTTAAATTCAGAGATAATAAGTGGTACTTTTTATGTGATAAGAACCACTCCTTTTTGTTAAGTCATGTTCAGAGTATTCATTAACATACTCTAGCAGTGTGTTTTAGTTAAGTTAATAAGTTGTTTTACAACCGATGTGTAGAGCTAAGCCTTAGTTCCACATTGGTCGAGGGCCTCCACATCTATGATAAATAAGCATCTTTTGTATGTTAGAAAGGCTGATGGTTTTGGAGAGAACAAAATTTTCAGAAATTTTGTAAGAGAACTATTTCTCTTCAAGTTATTTTAATTAAGAAGTTTTATTTAGAACCAAAGACACTTATTTCATCTAAGGTGTGAATGTGATTGGACCAAGGGGGATTATCTCTGTCTTCAGATTCAATATTTGTTTTTGTATTGAGTAATATTTGTTGTATCTATTATTTAAAGTTATCTTATAATTCCACAACAATTCTTTTATTCTAGTTGATGAATAGAAATCGATTGTGTTAACCTGTGATTGATAATAGAGCATTGAAAATTACTTTTTCTTACGCTAACTTCTTGTCACGTATATATTTTATTTCTGTAACTGTTATCTTAGACAATGTTGAATGTCTACTAATCAAAATGGTATTAATGTTAGTTTGAAGCAGTTTAGATCTTCTATGTCTGCATGCTAAGGTATAAATGTTATCCTACAACCCAGCCTTCCCCCAACACATAATTAGATTCCCTCTGTTGATCCAAAAAGGATCCAAATAAGGATAAGAACAACTCATAACTCATAGAGGCAACTCAGGATGCTCAGAATGGCTTCAAGAGACATAGAAAGGGAAAAACTTCAAAGTTCCCCAAACTCATTAAAAATAGCATGGTCGCGAAGAGCGCATCGTAAGATTTCTAACAGTGCAAACAGTTCATCAAATGGAGCTCGTATGAAAATGTTATAAGCGATCAAAGTTCAGGTCAAACTTGGTCAAAAATTCAAAGGTCAAGGTGAAACGTGTCACCATTGCAAGGGTGACATGTGGCACGTCCATAGAGGGAGATGTGGCATGATGTTATAGGTATACGTGGCAGGTTCTTACAGGTACACGTGGCAGATTATCTGTTCCAATTTCCAGTTGACACGTGGCAGAGGACAACCAATGAGAGGTTGCCACATGGCAACCCCCCATTGGCCTCTTACAGTATAGTTCAATAAAAAATATATTGGAGCCGACGAGAGTCAAACTCCTAACCTCCTAGCACAAAGGACTTACACTCCACACTAGCAAACATGCCATTACATAGTCCTTGTTTATAATATGGAACGAATATTATTTAAGTTTAATAATATTATATGTGGGTGGAAGAAAAGGGCTAGGCCCTCGACCTAACCCTTGGTTATGTGCTAGTTCATGTGACCACACTCCATATATGGCATATCTGCCATTCTATCCAGAATCTCCACCAATTTGGTAGCTTTTCCTCCATATATATCCAACCACCAAACTACACACCAAAAGAAATGGAGGTCCGCCGGTTTGACCCTGGAACCTCCGCCAAACAAACACCTTAAATTACCTCCACTAACCAATGCACCAACCAACTCACTTATTACATAACTGCCTAGATTTTTTATAAAAAGGGGGTTTTTTGCCAGTGTTGGGGACAGAGGGGAAACCAAGGCGCAGTCGTACGGAATTGGCATGCTTTTTGAGAATTTTTCTAGTCATTCATTTGTAGAGGCAAGCACGAAAAATGAGGTAGGGGTGTCTCTTGGGCTTGAAAGTGCCAGACTTGGATCGAGGCACAGACGCAGTCATTTTTAGGTAATTCGACGCCACAGACGCAATGGTGATGTTAGTTTTCTGATCTGAGCAAAGCTTCTATATCTTAACTCCAGAATGAGGTATACTTATGTATTTTTCCCAATTCGTTTGTGGAATTAATAAAAAGGCCTACCCATTTGAGAGCAGGACTCATAGACGTATGCCACTAGGGGAGAATTCCGTTATCAAGTTTTTGTGTTCATATTTCATGTTTATGTCTCTTTCCTTTTGAGATTTTCCTTCTTTATGGTGTACTTTAGTTTATGCTCATTTAATACAATTCTTTAATAAGTCACCTGATGAAAAGATCCTGGATCATGTTGGTATCAGAGCAGTCGTCTTTGACTTGAATTTTTTAATATGAATGCTTATTAGGGCCTAGCATAAGCAAGTTGAAGGAACTATTAACACTTTCAATCCTCGAAGTTGGTTGTGCATCCCAAAGGAAGAAGATGGAAGAAGAGGACAAGAGTGATGAATAGGAAAAAAACTTTCACATGGTCTTTTATCACATGTCAGAAATGGTCAAACAAATGTATGGAGATTACAAGGAGAGGATGAAGAAGAAAGGGAAGAAAAAGGAAGAACCACCTGATCATGATGCTTCGGTAAACCAAGGGGTTGGAGGAGACCCTCCTGAGCCTCCATATTCACCTTCAATTTCTAGTTCTTCTTCCTCTAAGCATTCTCATCACTCTCAACATTCTAACCATAGAGCCTCTTTTAAGAAATCATTATTAAAGCTTGATGTAAAAAACAAATTACCTATGTTTAATGGAGATGCTAATCCTGAAAAACTAGATAATTGGATATGATAGGTTAAAGTATATTGTCGTGTTCAACATATTTATGAAGAGGAAGTTAAAGTTAAACTGGCTTCTCTTTGGTTGGAAGGCACCACTCTCGTATGGTGGGAGAGAAAGCTACAAGACAGAAGTAAGTGTGGTAATCTTCTTTCCTCATGGTCGGAATTTAAAAGAGAGATAAGGAATCAGTTCTATCCATTAGGGTATTTACATAAAGAAATGATGGAATGACAAAATCTAAGGCAAAGTAAAGGTCAAACTGTACAAAGTTTCACATAAGAATTTAGGAAGAAATCTCTTGCATTGAATATTCCTTTGGATTCTTATGAAACTTTAATGAAGTATATTGGCACACTTCACAGTTATATTCATCATACTTTTCTCTTGTTTAACCCCACTAGTCTTGACTAATTTTGTGTGCAAGCCACTCACCTTGAGAACAACGGGAACCATGTTCAAGAAGATCCCATGAAGAAACCTTCCAATTTCCCACAAAAGACTTTCAATAAGTTCAAAAGGAAGGACAAGAAGACCACTACAGTAACAAGAGAAGGAGGAAAACCATCTTGCACTCATTGCAAGAAGAGCGGTCACGATGAACATTGTTGGAAACTGCATCCAGAAAAGAAACCGAAACAGTTTGGTGGAAAAGGGAAGACAAAAACCGTCGCTACAGTGCAACAAGATCTTGGTTCCGATTCAGGAGATGAATGAAAGATCACAATGGTTGGAGTACTAGGTAAATATTCTCTTCATGCTAGTTCAAGTTCCAATAATGAATCTCATGATGATGAATGAAAGAGGAATGAGTTATTTCATATATGAGTTGAATTTAAACATACTAAGATAGATACAGTATTTGATCTGGGTTCTCACGTAAACTTAATATCTAAAGCACTTGTCAAGAAGATGGGTCTTGAAGCGAAACCACATCCAAAACCTTATACTCTTGGTTGGGTATGTGATAAAGCAAAACTTAATGTCACCAAACAATGTAGGGTCAGATTTGCTATTGCTTCCAAGTTGATTGATGAAGTGGATTTGGATGTTGTACCACTTGATACATGTGGCATAGTGTTGGGGAGTCCTTATCTTTATGAGAGAAAAGCAATCTTCTTTCGTCATGAGAAAAAATACCACCTTACTAAAGGGGGAGTGGAATATATTTTTAGAGCTCACAACATGAGGGTAAATACGAAACTTGTTAGTGCGGGGAAAATGAAAAGACTCATAACCACTAATAAGAGATATGTACTCATGGTCGTCAAGGAGAAAGATGTCGGGACATTCAATGCTTTCCAATGGTGTGATCCATCTCATAAAAAGGAATTAATTGATATTATTTCTAAGTATAATGATAGTTTTCAGGAACCAGATGGATTACCTCCTAAGAGGGAAATCCAACATGAGATACATCTTCAACAGGATTCTCCTTTTTCTAATGTGGGCATATACAGGATGTCAGTTGTGGAGATGACATAGATTAAGAAGCAGGTACATGGATTATTGGATCAAGGGGTCATCGGGCCCAGTTCATCTCCTTGTGGTTCTCCAATCATGATGGTTCCAAAGAAAGATGGCACATGGCGAATGTGTGTTGATTACTAGTCCTTAAATAAAATCACGGTGAAAAATTGATACCCTCTTCCTCGCATAGATGATTTACTTGATCAATTGAAGAATGATGTTTATTTCACTAAGTTGGATTTGTGCAGTGGATATCATCAAATCAGGGTTGCAAAACAGGATGTATGGAACACTGCCTTTAAAACCAAACAAGGATTGTTTGAGTGGTTAGTTATGTCGTTTGGGCTTTGTAAAACTCCGAAAACTTTCATGCGTGTGATGAATGAGGTATTCAAGCCTTTCCTATATGACTTTGTGATTG
>JASDQU010586545.1:59476-76527 GCA_032191745.1 Picea mariana | reverse complement strand
ATAGGAAACATTTTCAAGACTATGTTCAAGGTGATTTTGGACAAGTTTATTTGGGTGATGATAAATCATGTAAAATTGTTGGAAAGGGTAATATACATAAAAAATTATAGAATGGAAACCAATGGTTGCTGAAAGAGGTGAAGCACATTCCTGATTTGAGAAGAAAAATTATTTCAGTAATGTTGAGGAAAAGATATGAAATGATCTTACTCAAACATTTTCAGATCCTGCTTGGATAAAGAAAGATAGACGAGAATATCACCCTATGTTTATAGCCATCAAAATCGATATCCTAATTCATGAGTATTGTTTACTAGTGCTTAGGCTGTTTTTTTTATAAATAAAAGTTTGCTGAAAAAATCATTATTTATGTGATTTTCTTAACATATTAGATGCTCAAATAAATATAGAGACAGAAGTAAAGACCCTAATTCAATAATCAAAATAGATGAGACATAAATCAATCCTTTATTTCATTCCAATTCATCAAAGAATCGTTCTCTTTACAAAAATTCCCGAAGAAGTTTTGGACCAAAGTAAAACTTAGACGTCCCCGATGAAACATACAAAAAGAATTCTGACAGAAAATAAAAAAACTAAACTTTAAAAATTGGACCAGCTTGCCACAGATTGTTGCCCACTCGACTATGCACAATAACCATTTTCAGACATGAAATCTAATTCATAAACAGAAAAATCTACACAGACTATCAAATATAGATCAACACCTTTGAAAAACAAGTGCGTGAATGATGTAATTCAACCCTGAATCTTGTTGTCTACAATAGGACCCTATTGTCATAAAAAAAAAATTAGGCTTCTAATGAATTAAGGAATGAATGAAAACTCAAAGAGAAAACCTTAGTATGCTTCTCCTTCTATCCTCTTCTTGTTCCTCCCTTTACTTTTTCTTTTAAGCACATTAGAATTGGTTGAAGTAGTTGAACTACTTCATTAGTCAAGTTAACTAAAAACTCAACCAACTTTTTAGTTAAGGGGGAAAAGTAATAAATCATAATAAGGGTTTTTAAATAAATAATAACAAGTAGGTGGGACCCCTTGTGACTCCCTTTATCTTTTAACAATCATAACACAACTAGTTAGTTAAAAAAAAACACCATCCTTGTGACTCCCATCATCACATTCATATTTGACAATTTATCTCAATGATATTTGAAATTATTTCCAAAATATATTACTCATATATCCAGAAATAGTGTGTTGTCCAAAATTTCAAAAGTCAATTGTTCTCAACAATTAATAAATAAAAAAAACTTAAAATCCATATTTCCCACTCTGGGAGGCAATCTTTCCCTTGTTGTTGTTGTCACCTTTTGATCTCTCTGAATTTTCCTTAGGTTGTGTGGAGCCTTTAGGCCTAATCTCGTTGATCACATGAGAGCAATCATCCCTCAAATGCATGCGGGAGGACACAAATTATCAGTCAATGGAGGGTGGGGAAGGGGAAACAATGGCTTTTCCTTTGTCGGGGGCATGGTGGGCCTTTGTTTACAACCTTTTTATCACATGGGCAGACTGAACTGGTAGTGGTCAGGGGCATCTTGGACAATTTGATTGATAGGTAGAGGAGAGGGTAAAGACAAGTTAGGCCAACCGCAATGTTAGGAGACTGTCGGTGGACAATCTCTTGCCATCTGTCATTTTCTGAACTTCAAGTTGCAATGAGACATGAGGAGGCACAGGGATACCAGGGACCTATGGGGCTTGGAAGGGAGGCCTTTTTAGCCTAGGTTGGACCAATCCTTGACCAATCCAATTAAAAAACCCAACTTGAAATAGCTGGCCTAACTCTTGTGAGTCTGCATCAAAGTGTATGGAGAATCTTGGCCTTCTAGGGCCCCTTGTTTCAATTACCTCTCCCTCAGTTACCTCTKCCATGGCTACCTTTGCTAAAAAAMATCATTCMTGTATGCATAATTGATTAGMAAATAGTTTCTTTAACAACCATACATGACAACTCCTTTTAAAATATGAAATAAAATWTGGCTYAGCAACATATCAGACTCATGCAATCCAATCTATGCAAATTATTTAATAGTTTTCAACGAGAAGGAGGTGAACAAAGGTTCTGGGATATGCGAGGGGTTGTATTGAGCGAAAAATGTTAAAATGAGGAGGGAAATATCATGGTTACTGCTCACAGACAACAAACAATCAACTGTAACGTAAACCAAAACTATATCATTGTACTCCATCCTTGCGATCTTAAACTGTCATAATATAGATTTTCCCTTAACTATAATTAAGTTTTAGGAACAGGGAGTGRATAATGAATGTGGGAAGGTGAGGGGATTGTAATTAGCAAAAAGTGAAATAATGGTAGGGGAAAAGAGCAGATATTGTTCAAAAAATTAATTAAGTAATCCATAAAATAGTTCTGTATTCAAAACCTCTCTCAACGCTAATTAACAATTATTGTGGTTAATTTAGCCATTATCATGTGTTAAACTTGCTCACTATCCACATTTAAATCTTTAACACTTTTAATTAACACAATTTTATCATACTAAAAAACAATATGCCTTCCAAACAACCTATATAAGAATTATGTTTCCTCTCACTTCTTCCATTTAATATTTAAAACAATTCCAATGAACACACAAACTTTTGTTTCAACTCTGTTCAACATCAAAACCATTAACCACTGTTCATAAATTATTTCCTCAAATCAAACACAGACACAAGTATTTTTAAAAATGTACCCGATTCCATTTCTCTAACCAATTTAATAATTAAATTGCAATGAAATCATACTATTATAAAACCTGTGCCCATCTCTGATGGTTCAATCAAATGATACGATGCACGTTATCCATAAAACATACACAGTGGACAACCAAAACACAATCATCAATACTTCAAATTGCAATAATCTTGATTTGGCAATTAAAACACACAGTAACAATGACCCCCATTTCAAATTATACCATACTGTAGGAAACACACAGACCAACGCATAACGCAAGAAGCATTTCTATGACTTAATCAAACCATAAAATAATGTTGAGTTAACAATCCAATTGTTACAACACAAGAGACAACCACTATGTGCCCATTTCCATTTCTCAAATCATCCAATTAACCATGTTGAGCTATCGACTCATCTGTCATAATTAATAATGCAATGACTATATACCAATTAATAAAACCACTGTCAATGCTATTCCACCAACTCATGACAGTCAAAAAATACCCAATAGGGTGTAACTGGTTCCATTGATCAAAATCGGGCTATGAATAATCAAGGGTTTTCTTGGTGGAACCAACACATGGAGATTGGAGTCGACCATACCAATATCAGGTGAGAACCCTTCGAGACAACACAATGGACATACATACATTATAACCCTTAACTCGTATGATAGGGTGACAGTCTGACCTCAAGCATGAGAGACTATGAACAAAGGAGCAGAGTTTCCTTACTGACCAGTAAACAACACCGAGAACACGCAGGGCATAACCCTCATGGTTTTCTGCAAAATAAAACCAAATAATGGTGATATAAAAGAAAATCCATGAAATAGAAACCAATCCTAAAGAAATCCTCCTGGCATAATATCCACCATAACCAACTGTGTAGAGACCAATAACATAAAACAATCCCATGACCAGGTGGAGAATGATATGCAACGACCCAAAGGTGGTTCAAAGATTACACAACAACCCCATAACAACAACTATGAACGGGTATGGTTACAATACTATGAGGATATGGTCAACAAGTCCAAATGGAATGAAACCCTCCAACAAAAACCCATAGAGACAACATAGATCCTTCACGACTTCCAACATACATAACAATCAATAAAATCTTGACTTCAACCATCCAATCTTCCATTTGCAACGAATAACACAAACAACCATTCTAGAGAAACACCAGAGTTCACACAGGTGCCAGCCTCAAGGAATGCAAAGACCAATGCATCACTGAGCCAACATGTATTTCATAACAGAGTGAGTTAATGGATGGTGAAAAAAAAACATACCTGTAATCAGATTGCCTTAAAAATGCGAGCTTGGTTAAGCAGTTTCTTCCTCGCCTGAATATTGGAGCTCAACCACAACAAAAATCAAATGACAATAACCAAGATAGAGTGACGTCCAGTGGGAGAGGTATGGAGTGACGTGCAATAAATGCATGTTGCTTCCATCTTCTACTCATTCAATTACATAGTACACGCCGGCCAGCCATCAATTAATCCATTCAATTAATCCATGCATCAAAACTAACATCCATTGCTTGCCAAATGCACCACTTGATATCACATTAACCATTTCCAAACATACCATAACGCATATCAAATGTGCCTTCATATAACTCAATACATTGTATAGCCACTAACATTGCTAGTTAGGACTAACACCATTTCTTTAATTTCAAATGCATATAGTATAGCAAAGCATAGCATATTTAGTTTCTTCTTCTTGGATTTTATTCCATATTGCTCTTGTTTCTTGTTATAACTAACATGTGTCTTGTGCAGGTACAATATGTGACGAATCATGGCTTCAATACCAATTCCATAACCATGAATATAAGACATTCATAAATAAAATTTTGATCTTAGAGTAACGAAACCCACACATAGCATGCATTATCCATCTGCCATTATGTCGCAAATAAAACTAAGATTTCATCATCAATCATGTAGAATCCTATAAGTAGCATCGAACAACAACATAAATATCAAATAAGAACTTGATCTGATCCTCCAATCTACAAGGGCGTCCCACCTACTAGTATTATATATATCATTAGGTTATAAATAATATCCTCTAGCAATACTTTGCGGGCAAAATCCTCGTTGCGATTTTTATCGTCAAAAAACTAGCGACTCCATAGGGAAATTTGTTTTCAACAGATTTAGAACATAAAACACATGGTTTTGTAGACCAAGAACAACAGATCAAGAAGATATAACTAGGAAGATTATGCAACAGGGGGAAGTGAGTGTATTTAATGGAAAAATGACCGGGAATTTGGGAATAACTCATGAAAAATGTTAAGTATGAGGGGGTTTATCCCTGTATGCATAATCATTCAACCAGAACCTGCTCTTTACTTCAAGGATAAAATTTTATGGACTTGTACTTTTAAATTCTCAAATGAATGAAGAAATGGAAAGAAGAAGCGGGATATAACCAAACCCTTTATAAGACAACAGTGAAAGAATATAACAAATCAAGTTCCTTCAGGAGGAGACATCGTAACAACTGTGTAAGCTTGATTTTTATTGACTAACAATATCTTGCAGGAGTGTCACTGTGGAAAAATTGACCCAACATCTTATTCTTGACCAAAATCAACTAAAAGATGAAAAAGAAATAAAAATCATGACATAATTAGAATTGCCAAATTTAAAACAACAGAAATAAAATGAAAGAAATGAAAAAGCAACAGGAAATTATTAAAAACAGAAAGCAGAAATAAAAAACAGTGGAAAAATGAAAGTAGAGCTAGACTACTAATATACAAAAAATCCAAACAATGTTAAAACTTTTCAAGTTGGTTCCACGTAATGTTTCAAGTGAGAACCATTAGTGCTATAGGAGAACAATTGATAATGTAAATATTTTAGGATGTAAGAGTTAGTACCCAGGAAAAAAACGATTTTGAAAGGACCCAGACATAACACTTGAAACTCTGAGGTAATTAACAACCCTTTAACGTATATAATCAGATCATCAAGATAGATATAAATACCGATCAATTCGTCAAGAGTTATTTGTATAGGTATTTTAAAAGTGGTACTTGCATCAGGTAAGCCAAAAAGCATACGTTCATAAGTCATGGTACCCCAATTAGTGATAAAGGTGGTTTTGTAAGCATCTACCCTTTTTACCTTGATTTGATTGTAACTAAAAAAACTGTCAAGTAAGGGCATCATCTGTGACCTTACAACTTTCTGTAGAATCACTTCCATATTAGGGGGAGGAAAGTGATCTTTCATAATAGCATGATTGAATGTGCGAAAATTGATGCAAAAGCTAATATGATCAGTGACTTTTGACACATGAACCAATTTGGAAACCCATTCATAGTACTTGACTGGAAAGGCGATTCCAACCTTCAAGGGTTTTCCAACTCTGATGTAGGAGCATCGCTATCCCATCAAAAAGAAGTGGACATGGAACCCAAATCATCACCTCAACGCATCGAAGGATCCAAATCGACCTTAATCAGCTTGGTAGCGGTGTGAAGATCTTTTTGATTTTCTCGTTAACTTATTAACTGTATGTAAAGTTCGGCCATCATTCGAAAGGACATAACCATTGTAAATCTTTTACACGACTGTAATGAATTACAAGTGTGGGATATTAGCCTTGATTAGTCATTAGGTTTCATTTAATTGAGTAGGTAACCACTTGAACAAAATGTAATAGTATTTAGGTAGGAGGAAGGAGAGCGAGAAATCTTTGGGTCTTTAGACAAGTATTCATTGTAATAGTTGTGAAGGAGATAGCTATTGTAATTATGTTTTCTACTGAAATGAATATAATAGAGGAAATCGACCCAAATATACAATGTTGATATTGTTACAGTTTGACTGCATTGTTATGTGTTTGTGAATGGATGATGTTCATAGTGAATGAATGGATATTTGAATGAGTTCAATTGTTTCTCTTCTGTAAGATTATGCAAGGAGTGAGTGTGAAGGAATATTTTTCGACTTAAAATCTCAGAAGAGATAACAGGGAAATTCCATATGCAAAGTGTGCATATTGAGCGCAAGGAATGTGTATAGAAACAAACTTGTGTTAAAGTTTGAAATCTCAGGAGGGTGAGTGCAGAGTATGCCAGGAGGGCGTTAGAAGGTATTGTGAAGAAGACACAGAGTGCAAGTGTGCACAAGGGATGAGATTTAATTTCATTTACCAGAAGCTCGGGAGGAATAACGGTTTTAAATCTCGAGAGGAGAAACACTTTGAAAAGTTTCTAAGTTTCGAAGAGTTGAAGTGTTCAAAGGTGAAGCGCAGAAGTTGAAAGTTCAAAGGAAGAACAAGTACGGAGGATTGAGTGGGATAAATCCTTCAGACAAGAAGTTTGAATACTCGATAAGATTGAGGGTTAAGATTCATTTAGAAAGAGCCAAAATATTTCAAGACATTAGATCGTAGATAAGTAGTGCACTGGTTAATCGCGATGAGTCATTGGAATTTCATAAAACCAAAAGATTTGGAAGAAGCAGAGTGAAATTCATGAAATTGTGAAATCCCAAAATCATCAGGACCATTCATTGAAAGGGGACACGTGGCAAGAGATCATCATTTCGTTGACTCACAGAGTGGAAAGGTCAAAGGGTGTAGTCGTGAGAATTCACGAAATCCAAATTTGTGAAATGATCGTGGTCGTTCATTGAGGTAGGACATGTGGAGACAGATTAGCATTTCGTTGATTCGTGAATTGGGAAGTTGGAGGTAGAAGTTGAGAAAACTCGCGAAACAAAAAATCACGACTTGATCACAGCCGTTGACTAGAGAGATATTGTAGACTGTTAATCTGATCCGAAAATTTCACAATTTCAGGTATCGGGAGAACAAAGTTGAATCACATCAGGAGTTCCGAAATGCGAAATCATGACACGCTCGGAAAGATTGGCCCCAAGTCATAGAGAAGGGTCATATGGTTGAAGTTAAGGGAGGATCTAGCACAAACTAAGCCCTTGTCGGAATTTCGGGACTCGGGAGTTCGAAGGCAGAGAGTTGGTTGACTCATATAGTCGATATGAAAAATTGTGACGCACATTTTCGGATAGGCGTGTGGTCACAAGGCGTGGTCACATGGAGGAGACTTCGTTTTATCGATTGTGCACATGAGTGTAGTTTTGTAAAGACCCATGGATTGTTTCTTAAAGATGCTAGGAGGGAATCGAAGACTGTTTTGATTGAGTCTTGAGAAGATCCTAAGACCAGGAGGTTGCACAACCCTTGGAGAGAAGGGGGGTCTGCACCAAGTGGTATCAGAGCCTAGAAAAGATTTGAAGTTAAACCTAGTGTGTTAGGAATAGTTGAAGCGATGTCGTCGAGGATATGCACATGACCACCTATGGAAAACTGTGCTGTAGGAAGAGAAATGAGAGAACTTCGTGCAAGTTTGGAAGTGATGGAAGCTATGCAGAGGAGAACACCTGCCACTAAAGATGTCAGTGATGCAGAAAGAGAGGAAATAGAAGTTGAAGAAGTTACAGGGGAGATGCGGMTAAAKAACGCTTACTGAAAGCTATTGTGAAGTTGGGGKCTAGAGAAAATATGGATGTCCCAATGTATGAAGTTAACTTGGATGCTGAAGAGTTATTGGAMTGGATAAGGTCCCTGGATAAGTATTTCAACTATGAAGATGTCAAGGAAGGAAGGAAGGAAGGTGATACATGTTGTCACCAGATTGAAAGGGCATGCAGCACTGTGGTGGGATGAACTGCAAGCAGAAAGAAGGAGCAAAGGCAAGCCGAAGATAAATAATTAGGACAGGATGGTAGCCAAATTGAAGGCTAAATTCATACCTAGGGATTACCAGATAGAGATGTTTAGAAAACTGCAGAACTTGAGACAGAGGGGTATGACAATGAAAGAGTATACAAAAGAATTTTATAGGATGAATATTAGGACTGGACAAAGATAGAAGGATGATGAAAAAGTTTCCAGGTATATAAATGGTTTGAGGTACAAAATTCAAGATGAAATCAATATGATGAATGTGAGGAAAGTGGAAGATGCTTATCAGATTGCATTGAAGAAAAAATAAAAGTTGGCCAACGAAACAGAAGCATAGGCTTAAACATAGGTAAGCGAGTTGTCTATGATAAGGCACCAAAAGCTAAGGATGAGAATGAGAAATCATATGGTCTCTTTGAAAGAGGAGGAGGTTCTCAAAGAAGACCATTTTGTGTGAGAAATTGAATTCCTCGAGGAAGAGGAAGAAGTAGAGGAGGTGGAGTTAAATGTTATGCCTATGGAAAGACAAGACATATGTCTTGGGAATGTCCCGAGAAGAAGAGAGAAGGAGGAGGAGAAGCACACATTTCTGAAGCCCAAAAGAATGTGGAAGCAGAGGCAACAAAATGAGGAAAAAATCTTATGATGAGAAAAGTTCTTCTAAAGCTAGAAAAGGAAATAGAAGACCCAGTTCAGTGAACGAGGTTGTTCAGGACTGCTTGTAAGACAAAGGAAAAAGTTTTCAAGATGATTATAGACAATGGGAGTACTGATAATTTAGTATCAACATAGATGGTGGAGAAGCTGGATCTGGAGACAACTACACACCCAAGTCCATACAAAGTATCGTGGTTGCAGAAAGGAGATCAAGTAATGGTAAGTCAACAATGCAAAGTTGAATCTAAAATCGGAGGCTATAAAGATGAGATTCTGTGTGATGTAATTACTATGGATGTTTGTCATATTTTGTTGTGGGTGTTGTGGTAGTTTTATAGGAATGTTATTCATGATGGGAGGAAAAATACTTATACTCATGAAAAAAATGGCAGAACCCACATGTTACTACCAATGGAAGAGAAGAAGGAAAAGGAAGAAGCCAACACCAGAATACTTCTTATGAGTGGGAAGGAACTCTTGAAGGAGGTCAAGAAAGATCAGCAAATGTAATGTGTTGTAGTAAGGAAACCAAGAGTTATCCTTACCAATACTTCTGTGGATGATTTACCTCAAGAAATCCAAGAATTGTTGGAAAATTTTGCTGACATAGTAGTGGATGAGTTGCCTCACTCTTAACCACCTATTAAGAGTATTAGTCACCATATTGACTTGATTTCAGGAGCCATTTTACCCAATAAAGAAGTGTATAGGTTGACACCTCAAGAGAATGAAGAAGTTAAGAATCAAGTTCAGGAGTTGTTGGATAAAGGTTTAGTCAGGGAAACTCTAAGCCCGTGTGCAGTGCCAACTGTATTAAGTCCAAAGAAAGATGGGGGATGGAGAATGTGTACAAATTCTAGAGCCATCAACAAGATAACCATCAGGTATAGATTTCCTTTACCTAGGATAGATGACTTGATGGATTTCTTGAGTGGAGCAAGCTATTTTTTGAAAATATACTTGAAGAGTGGATATCATTAGATAATAATGAGAGAGGGAGATGAATGGAAAACAACATTTAAGACAAATGGAGGTTTGTATGAGTGGCTAGTCATGCCATTTGGATTGACAAATGCTCCAAGTACATTTATGAGGTTGATAAATGAAGTACTGAAGGAATTCATAGGTAAATTTTTCATTGTATATCTGGATGATTATTAGTTTTCAACAAAATGGAGGAAGAACATTTAAAGCACTTGACATTAGTGATGAGGAAATTGCAGCAGGGCTCATATATTTGGGTTTTGTGATCTCTTCAAACAAATTGAAGATGGATCCAGAAAAGGTGAAAGAAATCAAAGAATGATCGTCACCCAGGAGCATATTTGAGGTGAGAAGTTTCCATGGTTTAGTAAGTTTTTATAGAAATTTTATCATAAATTTTAGTGGCATATGTGAAACTATGATGGACACTGTGAATAAGAAACATAAGTCTTTTAATTAGATAGAGGAGGATGAGAAAATCTTGAGAGTGTTGAAAAAGAAGATAACAAAACAACCAGTTTTGTTTTTACCATATTTTGGAAAAACATTTCAAATGAGGTGTGATGCAAGTGGGATAGCCATTGGAGCAGTTTTTAGTCAAGATAATAGGCCAGTTGCTTATTTCAGTGAGAAGTTGAATGACGCTAAGGAGAAATATTCTACATATGACAAAGAATTTTATGCAGTGATTCAAGCTTTCAAAAAATGGAGACATTATTTAATTCCAAAAGAGTTTGTCTTGTATAGTGATAATCAAGATTTGCAATTTATTACTAGGCAAGAGAAGTTGAATCATAGACATGCTAAGTGGGTAGAATTCATGCAGAATTTTACTTTTGTCATTAAACATATTTATGGAAGTGATAACAAAGTTGCAGTTGCTTTGAGCATGAGAAGTTTGGTTATATAGGAATTTCAAGTGAAGAACTTAGGGTTTGATCACCTTAAGGAAATGTATCAAGAAGATTCAGATTTTAAGGAGGCTTATGAAGCATATGAAAATCCTTTGTTGAGGGATAACAACTCATGGTCAGAATATTTGATCCAGGATGGATTGTTGTTTAAAGGAAGCCCATTGTGCATACCAAGATGTTCAATGAGAGATAATTTTTTGAAAGAAAAGCATAGTGGAGGTTTAGCCATACATTTTGGTCATGACAAAACATTTTCAAAACTGAGTAGTTTGTATTATTGGCCAGGTATGAGGGAAGATGTGAAGAAATTTGTAGATCGATGTAAGATTTGTCAAAATGCAAAAAGGAAGAGACAAAACACTGGTTTGTATCAACCATTTCCTATTCCAAAAAGGTTTTGGGATGCAATTAATATGAATTTTGTATTGGGATTACCTAGAACCCAGAAGGGAAGTGATTCCATATTTGTTGTGGCTGATAGATTTTCCAAGATGGCACATTTCATACCATGCCAGAAAACAAATGACGCTACACACATAGCCAATTTGTTTTTCAGAGAAGTTGTGAGATTACATGGATTTTCGAGAAGCATAGTTTCAGATAGGGATACTAAGTTTGTGAGACACTTTTGGAGGACTCTATGGAAGAGGCTAGGAACTAATTTATCTTTTAGTTCATCATATCACCTTTATATAGACAGAAAAACTGAAGTGGTGAACAAGAGTCTGGGAAATTTGTTAAGAATCTTAGTTACTGAACAAGGTTGTCAGTGAGATCAGATTTTGGCACAAGCAAAATTTTCATTTAACAATTCAGTTAATAGAAGCACTGGAAAAAGTCCATTTGATATAGTATATGGAAGACAACCAAGAGGGGTTACGGAATTGAGAGAATTGAAACAAGATGAATTTAGGAGCACTGGAGCAGAAGATTTTGCTACAGAAATGCAAAGACTTCATGATCAAGTTAAGAGGCAGATATAGGATAGTAATCAAAATGTATAAGGACTGAGTTGATCATAAAAGAAGGGAAGTTCAATTTGAAGTGGGAGATGAAGTTTTAGCTCATTTGAGTAAGGAAAGGTTTCTAAGAGGAACATATAATAAATTGAAGATGAATAAGATAGGACCATGCAAGATCCTTAGAAAATTTGCAGCAAATGCTTATGAAATTGAGTTGCTAGATAATGTTGGGATATCGCCGATATTCAACGTTGTAGATTTGTATCCTTATAACAGAGATGACACAGGAGAATTGGATGAAAAGGAAGAGATTCAGTGGGAAGAACAACTTCCCATAGTAGAAAAACCTTAGATGGAGAAAATTTTAGAACAGAGAGTTGGAAGGAAGACTAGAAGAAAGATGTATTCTGAATATTTAGTGAAATGGAAGGATCACCCTATGGAAGATTCAAGTTGGGTAACTGAACCCGATATTTTGAAACATGGAAAAACAGTGCGAGAGCTCATGGACAAGAGTCCATGAATATTTTGGCCAGAGGAGTATATGATGCAGGAGCATCACTATCACATCAAAAGGAAGCAGACATGGAACCTGAATCGACACCTCAATGAATTGAAGGAGCCAAACCGACCTTAATCATCTTGGTAGAAGTGCAAAGATCTTTTTTATTTTCTCATTAACTTATTAACTATATGTAAATTCGGGCCACCGTTCAAAAGGAAGGAACCATTGTAAATCCTTTACACGACTGTAATGAATTACAGGTGTGGGATATTAGCCCTAATTAGTCATTAGGTTGCATTTAATTGAGTAGGTAACCACTTGAACGAAATGTAATAATATTTAGGTAGGAGGAAGGAGAGCGAGAAATCTCTGGGTCCTTAGACAAGTTTTCATTGTAATAGTTGTGAAGGAGATATCTATTGTAATTATGTTTTCTACTGAAATGAATAGAATAGAGGAAATTGAACCAAATATACAGTGTTGATATTGTTAGAGTTTGANTGTAATAATATTTAGGTAGGAGGAAGGAGAGCGAGAAATATATGGGTCCTTAGACAAGTTTTCATTGTAATAGTTGTGAAGGAGATATCTATTGTAATTATGTTTTCTACTGAAATGAATAGAATAGAGGAAATTGAACCAAATATACAGTGTTGATATTGTTAGAGTTTGACTGCATTGTTATGTGTTTGTGAATGGATGATGTTCATAGTGAATGAATGGATAATTGAATGAGTTCAATTGTTTCTCTTCTGTAAGATTATGCATGGAGTGCATGCAGAGCGCAAGGAGTGTGTGTGAAGAAGTATTTTTTGACTTAAAAGCTCATAAGAGATAACGGGGAAATTCCGTATGCGGAGTGTGCATATTGAGCGCAAGGAATGCGTATAGAAACAAACTTGTGTTAAAGTTTGAAATATCAGGAGGTTGAGCGCAGAGTATGCCAGGAAGGCGTTAGAAGGTCTTGTGAAGAAGACACAGAGTGCAAGTGTGCGCAAGGGACGAGATTTAATTTCATTTACTAGAAGATCTGGAGGAATAATGGTTTTAAGTCTCGAGAGGAGAAACACTTAGACAATTTTCTAAGTTCTGAAGAGTTGAAGTGTTCAAAGGTGAAGCGTAGAATTTGAAAGTTCAAAGGAAGAACAAGTACGGAGGATTGAGTGGGAGAAATCCTTCAGACAAGAAGTTTGAAGACTAGATAAGATTGAGGGTTAAGATTCATTCAGAAATAGATGAAATATTCCAAGCTGTTAGATCACAGAGAAGTAGTGCACTGGTTAATCATGAGGAGTCATCGGAATTTCGCAAAACCAAAAGATTTGGAAGAAGCAGAGTGAAATTTGCGAAATCGCGAAACTGCAAATCCCGAAATCATCGAGACCATCCGTTGAAAGGGGACACGTGGAAAAAGATCAAAATTTCGCTGACTCACAGAGTGGAAAGGTCAAAGGGTGTAGTCATGAGAATTTGTGAAATCCAAATTCATGAAATGATCGTGGCCATTCATTGAGGTAGGACACGTGGTGACAGATCAACTTTTCACTGATTCGTGAATTGGGAAGTTGGAGGTAGGATTTGTGAACACTCGTGAAACGTGAAATCACGACTTAATCACAGTCATTGGCTGGAGATTTATTGTGGACTGTTAATATGATCCAAAAATTTTGCAATTTCGGGTATCGGGAGAATAGAGGTGAATCACATCAGGAATTTTGATACGTGAAATCTCGACACGCTCAGAAGGATTAGCCCCAAGTCATAGAGAAGGGTCATATGGTTGAAGTTAAGGGAGGAGCTAGCATGAACTAAGCCCTTGTTAGAATTTTGGGACTCGGGAGTTCAAAGGACAGAGAGTTGGTTGACTTATATACATGATATGCGAAATCGTGATGTGCCTTTTCAGATAGGCATGTGGTCACAAGGCATGGTCACGTGGAGGAGACTTGCGTTTTAGCGCTTGTGCACGCAAGTGGAGTTTTGGAAATACCTGTGTATTGTTTCTTAGAGATTCCAACAGGGAATCGAATAATGTTTTGATTTAGTCTTGAGAAGATCCTAAGAATGGGAGATCATGCAGCCCTTGGAGAGAAGGGGGGTCTGCACCAAACTCCCCTCGAATAGTTGCTTCCAATGTAGGGTTGACATGTATTTGTTTTTTCCTAACTAGTTTTATGCATTCCTTGATGGGGATGGCATGTTGTATAATACCAGGATCAAAACCACGAAGATCCTTGTAAGACCAAGCAAAAATATCTTGAAATTCACCAAGTAGCTTGGAAAACTTCATTTCCTTTCCATTAGAACATTGGGTACCTATTTTAACATTCTTTCTAGACTCGGGTGTCCCAATGTTCAAGGAGATGGTTTCACCCACCTTCCTTTTCGACTCCTCTTTTTTTTGCTTCTCTTTATTTCCTACATCACTCAATGAAAACAAACTCTCTAGAGGATTCAAGCCTTTAGGAATCTTATTATCTTCTATGGATATGATATCCTTGGGCTTATAGGGTTCATTTTGAATGAAAGCACAAATGTTCTCATCACTAGAGAAGACCTTCCAAGATTATATATTGTCAGGGATATGTGGATGATATACAGATTGAAAAGTACAAGCAGGTCTATGTGGAAAAAGTTGTCGATTAGAAGAGGCTGCAAAAATAACTAACCGATCAGCCATTGAGTTCAATTCCCTCTTAACATGAGTGATGTTGAAATATAATAGGTTCGAGATAAGTTCCCAAACAGTTTGTGTGTATCGTTTCATCAACTTGTTGCTAGGGGATTAAATCTTGTGTACGAGGTTCACAACAAGCTCAGAATCTCCAAAAAATGAAAGGTGAACACAATCAAGATTATAGGCGTTTTCAATGCCTAATAATAAATATTTGAATTCAATGACATTATTTGTGCAAGAAAACTCCTATTTGTAAGAAATGTTATGAATTTTCCCCATAGGAGAGTACAAGATTATGCCAGCTTAGTTACCTTCACTAGAGCATGAACCATCAAATTTCATGTGCCACATACCATCATCTAAATCAATATGTTCCAAGGGGATATTATCTTCCTCAGAAAAAATGGAATACACCCCTAGGTCCTCTTAGATATAGTTCACATTAGGTTATGGAACACTTTCTATGTAAGGTAAAATCCTTCCCTCTCTAAGGAAGATAATGTTTTTGTCATTCCGAGGAACAAATAAGTGTGTCCCATTGAGTGAGAGGTATCCACCCATTAAATATTTCCAATCTCTTCCCAAGATGATTGAGTAATTTCTTACTGGCATGTCAATTACCTGAATGCTAAGGGTTGTCCTTATTTCAGGGTGTGTGCACAAAACTAAGGTCACATATTTAATCTCACCTATGGTTGTTTGTTGTAGACTATTATAAGAGAGCATGCTCCCAGCATTTTCATTTGTACAAGACAAGCCTAACTCTTCCATAATAATCTTCGACATCACACTTGGGCCCGAACCACCATCAATGAGGCAACAATGGGCGATCTTATCCATAATATTTATAGAAATATAAAAAGGGGGATTTTTTACAGGGTATCTAAAGTTATGTACACTTACTTTATTTACAGACGGATCCTCTTCATTCACCTCTTAAGAGAGGTTGGCTACAACAAAATCTTTTCCTTCCATGAATTTTTTTAGATGCCTCTATTGTTCAAGGATGACAACCACGTCCAGGAGGGTGGCATCTTCTTTTATGTTGGCCAACTAATTCAAAATATTGTATTTGGAAGAGGGGATAGGGGAAGTTGTTCCTTGACTGTCAGGAACCTTAGGAACCTGAATAGTAGTAGTTTGTGACGATGATCTTGAGCTAGAAAAATTGCGGGGAGGATCATATTTTCCTTTGGGAGCGTATGATTTGTTCCTAGTATTGATGATCATGATATCTTCTAGCTCTGCAAAATCTAGGACAACAATGGTAGTTTCTGGTCTTTTACCAAAGATCTTATCTCAGGCACTCTTCCTCACATCACATGTGGCTTCCTCATGGTGTTCCTCAGAAACATTACACCAACTTCGAGGCAAGATATCTTTAGGCTGAAAATTATTTTCAATTGGATTTCTAAAGGGGGGTGCAGAAGAGGATGAAGCTCCAGGGGTGAGAGGGGAGACGGTTCCTTTTCGCTCATATGCTATCATAATATTATTCATATATTGTACTAGTTGTAAGAGGGTGGACATTTTTGTCTGTTTAACCAATTCTACCTGGGGAAGACCTATTCTTTTGAGTTGTTCTTCATACTCTAAACAAGTATGCAAAGCGGAACCGAGGTTATCAATGGCTTTTTCCCCAGGCCTATGACGATAGGGGGAAGGTAATGCATGAAAGTGGCTTGGTTCTAAGGTCAAATGAGTTCAAGGAATTGATTGTATAACTTAGTGAAACGCAAGTTGAAGGACTTGATGGTCTCACCATCCTTATAGGTGATGTTATTGTACTCCCGTAACTGCTCAGCTGGGATTTTAGATTTCCCATAGGTGGATCTAAACCAATAGACTAACTCCTCCCAAGTAGACAAAATCTTAGGAGGCAGTTCAAAGAAATTGGT
>JASDQU010586545.1:47920-58552 GCA_032191745.1 Picea mariana | reverse complement strand
AAAATATATGAAATGATCTTACTCAAACATTTTTAGATCCTCCTTGGCTAAAGCAATATAGACGGGAATATCACCCTATGTTTATAGCCATCAAAATCGATATCCTAATTCACGAGTATTGTTTACTAGTGCTTAGGCTGTTTTTTTATAAATACAAGTTTGCTGAAAAAATCATAATTTATATGATTTTATGAACATATTAGATGTTGAAATAAATATAGAGACAACAGTAAAGACACCAAGTCAACAACAAAATAGATGAGACATAAAGCAATCCTTTATTTCATTCCAATTCATCAAAGAATCGCTCTCTTTAAAAAAAATTCTGAAGAAGTTTTGGACCAAAGTCAAACTTAGATGTCCTCGATGAAACATACAAAAGGACTTCTGACAGAAAATAAAAAAACTGAACTTTAAAAACTGGATTAGCTTGCCACAAATTGTTGCCCACTCGACTCTGCACAATAGCCTTTGTCAGTCATGAAATCTAATTCATAAACAAACAAGTCTACATAGACTGTCAAAGATAGATCAACACCTATGGAAAAAAAGTGTCTGAATGATGTAATTCAACCCTGAATCTTGTTGTCTACAATAGGACCCTACTGTCATAAAAAACAAATAGGCTTCTAATGAATTAAGGAATGAATGAAAACTGAATTATCTCAACAAAAACTCAAAGAAAAAACCTTAGTATGCTTCTCCTTCTATCCTCTTCTTGTTCCTCCCTTTCCTTTTGCCTTGAAGCACATTAGAATTGGTTGAAGTAGTTGAACTACTTCATTAATTAAGTTAACTAAAAACTCAACCAACTTTTTAGTTAAGGGGGGGAAATAATAAATCATAATAAGGGTTTTTAAATAAATAATAACTAGTAGGTGGGACCCCTTGTGACTCCCTTTATCTTTTAACAATCATAACACAACTAGTTAATTAAACAAAACATCCATCCTTGTGACTCCCATCATCACATTCATATTTGACAATTTATCTCAATGATATTTTAAATTATTTCCAAAATATATTACTCATATATCCAAAAATAGTGTGTTGTCCAAAATTTAAGAAGTCAACTGTTCTCAATAATTAATAAACAAATAAAACTTAAAATCCATATTTCCCACTCTGGGAGGCAATCTTTCCCTTGTTGTTGTTGTCACCTTTTGATATCTCTGAATTTTCATTAGGATGTGTGGAGCCTTTATGCCTAATCTCGTTGATCACATGAGAGAAATCATCCCTCAAATGCATGTGAGAGGACACAGATTTATCATAGTCGTTGGAGGGTGAGGAAGAGGAAGCAATAGATTTTCCTTTGTCAGGGGCATGATGGGCCTCAATTTTTAACCTTTTTCTTTCATGGGAAGACTGAACTGGTAAGTGGTCAGGGGAAGCTTGGACAATTTTATTGATAAGCGAGGGAGCAGGTAAAGACAAGTTAGGCCAGCCATGATGTTGGGAGACTGTCGAGTGGACAATCTCTTGCCATCCATCATTTTTGAGAACTTCAGGTTGCAATGAGACATGAGGAGGCACATGGATACTAGGGACCTGTGGGGCTTGTAAGGGAGGCCTTTCAGGCCTTGGTTGGACCACTCCTTTCCCAATCCAATTAAAAAACCCATCTTGAAATAACTGGCCTAACTCTTGCGAGTCTGCATCAAAGTGTATGGAGAATCTTGGCCTTCTAGGGAACCTGTTACAATTACCTCCCCCTTGGTTACCTCTACCATGGCTACCTCTGTTGAAAAATCTCATTCTTGTATGCATAATTGATTAGAAAATAGTTTCTTTAACAACCATACATGACAACTCCTTTTAAAATATGAAATAAAATTTGGCTCAGAAACATATCAGACTCATGCAATCCAATCCATACAAATTGTTTAATAGTTGTCAATGAGCATGGGGTGAACAAAGGTTCTGGGATATGCGAGGGGTTGTATTGAGTGAAAAATGTTAAAACGAGGGAGAAAAGATCATGGTTACTGTTCATAGACAACAAGCAATCAACCGTAATGTAAACCAAAACTATATCACTGTACTCCATCCCCGCTATCTTAAACTGTCATAATACAAAGTTTCCCTTAATTGTAATTAAATTTTAGGAACAGGGAGTGGATAATGAATGTAGGAAGGTGAGGGAATTGTAATTAGCGAAAAGTGAAATAATGGTAGGGGAAAAGAGCAGATATTGTTCGAAAAATTAATTAAGTAATCCATAAAACAATTTTGTATTCAAAACCTCTGTCAATGCTAATTAACAATTACTGTGGTTAAGTTAACCATTACTGTGTGTTAAAATTGCTCACTATCCACATTTAAATCTTTAACACTTTTAATTAACACAGTGTTATCATACTCAAAAACAATATGCCTTCCAAACAACCTGTATAAGAATTATGTTTCCTCTCACTTCTTCCATTTAATATTTAAAACAATTCCAATGAACACACAGTCATTTGTTTCAACTCTGTTCAACATCAAAACCATCAACCACTGTCCATAAATTATCTAACCAATTTAACAATTAAATTGCAATGAAACCATACTATTATAAAACCCGTTCCCATATCTGATGGTGCAATCAAACGATACGATGAACAATATCCATAAAACATACACAGTGGACAACCAAAACACAATCATCAATACTTCAAATTACAATAATCACGATTTGGCAATTAAAACACACAGTAACAACGACCCCCATGTCAACTTATACGATACTGTAGGAAACACACAGACCAACACATAATGAAAGAAGCATTTATGTGACTTAATAAAACCATAAAATAATGTTGAGTTACCAATCCAACTATTATAACACAAGAGGCATTGAATTTGTGCCCATTTCCATTTCTCAAATCATCCAATTAACTATGCTGAGCTATCGACTCAACTATCATAATAAATAATGCAAAGACTATATACCAATAAAAAAAACCACTGTCAACGCTATTCCACCAACTTATGACAGTCACAAAATCCCTGGCATGGTGTAACTAGTTCCATTTATCAAAATCGGGCTCTGAATAATCAAGGGTTCACTTGGTGGAGCCAACACATGGAGACTAGAGTCGACCATACCAACAACAGGTGAGAACCCTTTGAGACAACACGGTGAACATACATGCATTATAACCCTTAACTCATATGATAGGGTGAAAGTCTAACCTCAGGCAAGAGAGACTATGAACAGAGGAGAAGAGGTTCTTTACTAGCCAGTAAACAACACCGAGAACATGCAGGGCATAACCCTCGTGGTTTTCCCCAAAAGAAAACCGAATAATGTTGATATAAAAGCAGATCTATGAAATAGCAACCAAACCTAAAGCAAGCATCCTGGAATAATAGCCACCATAACCAACTATGTAGAGACCAATAACATAAAATGAGCCCACGACCAGGTGGAGAATGATATGCAACAAACCAAAGGTGGTTCAAAGATTACACAACAACCCCATAAAAAAAACTATGACTAGGTATGGTTACAAGACTGTGAGGAGACGATCAACAAGTCCAAATGGAATGAAACCCTCCAACAAAAACCCATAGAGACAACATAGATCCTTCACGGCTTTCATCATACAGAACAATCAATAAAATCACGACTTCAACCATCCAATCTTCCATTTGCAATGAATAACACACAAACAACCATTCTAGAGAAACACTAGAGTTCACACAGTTTCCAGCCTCAAGAAAAGCACAAACCAATACATCACCGAGCCAACATCTATTTCATAATAGAGTGAGTTCATGGATGGCGAAAAAAAACATACATGTAATCGAATTTCCTTAAAAATACGAGCTTGGTCGAGCAGTTCCTTCCTCACCTGAATATTGAAGCTCAACCACAACAAAAATCAAATGACAATAACCAAGCTAGAGTGACAGCCAGTGGGAGAGGTATGGAGTGACGTGTAGTAAATGCACATCGCTTCCATCCTCTACTCATTCAATTACGTAGTACACGCCAACCAACCATCAATTAATCCATTCAATTAATCCATGCATCGAAATTAACATCCCTTGCTTGCCAAATGCACCACCCGATATCACATTAACCATTTCCAAACATACCATAACGCATATCAAATGTGCCTTCAAATAACTCAATACATCGTATAGCCACTAACATTGCTAGTTAGGACTAACACCATTTCTTTAATTTCAAATGCATATAGTATAACAAAGCATAGCATATTTAGTTTGTTCTTCTTGGATTTTATTCCATATTGCTCTTGTTTCTTGTTATAACTAACATGTGTCTTGTGCAGGTACAACATGTGATGAATCATGGCTTCAATAGAAATGCCATAACCGTGAATATAATCCATTCATACATAAAATTTAGAGCTTGGAGTAACGAAACCCACACATAGCATGCATTATCCGTCTGCCATTATGTCGCAAATAAAACTAAGATTTCATAATCAATCATGTAGAACCCTATAAGAAGTGTCGAACAACAACATAAATATCAAATAAGAACCTGATCTGATCCTCCAATCTACAAGGGGGTCCCACCTACTAGTATTATATATATCATTAGCTTATAAACAATAGGCTTTAGCAATACTTTGTGGGTTAAATCCCCGTTGCAATTTTTATCGTCAACAAGTAGGGAAAATGGAAAGTGAAGGTTGTATAGTTACATTTATAGACGATTTGTGGAAGGTCASTAAAGGATCACTGATAACAGAAAAATGAGAGAAGGTAGGTATGTTGTATCTATGTACCAATAATGTTGAATCTTCTATTGATTTAGTTTCTACACTTATTGAAACTAGAAGGGGATGTAAATTATCCACTCAAGGAATTTGTTGCTAGATTTGACATAGGTTGATTTGGATTTCTGTGAGCATTCTATTTATGGAAAACATAAGGGAGTCAAATTTCTCAAAATTGGGAAGAAAAAGAAGCGTGAAAAGTTAGAGATTTTTCATATAGATGTATGGGGACCGACTCAGGTATCGTCTCTTGGTGGCTCCTATTATTATGTTACTTTTATTGATGATGTGACTAGGAAAACTTGGGTTTATTGCATTTGAAAAAAAATAGATGTTGATACTTTTAAGAAATGGAAATATTTGGTTGATAATGAGACAAGAAATAAGTTGAAGTGTCTCAAATCAGATAATGAAGATGAATATTGCAACGAGCAGTTTTATAGTTACTATTCTAATCTAGGTGGATATTAGTGGCCACCCACCTATTCCAAATGGCTCACATACAGATGTCATCTTGGTAGCTTCAGTTTTCATCTTGGCAGTTTTTTTCTAGCTTTCTAGGTCCTAAACTTCTGAGGTCGTTTTGAGGCCCTAAACAACGTTTTTTTGGGCCCGCCATAGTCACACAACAATCTAAGTCAAAGTGTGACATCATAATGTGTTCCTCGGATAGACCTTTCCAATGGGCTATTGTGTGCCTAAAATGAATATCATATGCAAAAGTTACGACCCCAAGAAGTTGATGTACCAACTTACCCCAACGGGGCCCACATGGATTTTGGTGCTTCATCTCCTAGGGTTAGGTTTTTAGATGTATAGGGTTTTGGAATTCATGTTTGATGTAAAAATTCCTTTGGAGCCTCATTGTACTCATATTCTTTCGAATGACTGCAACCGTCACATCTCTTCTCAGAGATAAGCCACCACCATTCTAGCAATCTTGTTTCAGTCTGCATTTTAAAGTTTTAGCATATTTCTTTATTGAATAGAATCCAAGTTTTACTATATCTCTGTTGTTTTTCATTGTATATATGTGTTTATAATATGGATATGTATTCATTTCATTTTTCTCATAAAATCTGGATCATGTTCATACCATGGGATTCGTAGAGAGAATATGGTTCCAAGAATACCACAAGAAAATGGTGTGTCAGAAAGGATGAACATGACCCTCATGGAGAGTGCAAGGAGCATGAGATTGCATGCATGATTCCCCTTAAAATTTTGGGTAGAGGTTGTGGATATCGTTGTTTACTTAATAAGTAGAGGGCCTTCAAGTTCCTTAGATGGTGGCATTGCATACAAGGCATGGAAAGGTAAAAAGGTAAACTACTCATTTATGAGGACTTTCAGTTCTGAAGCATTTGTCCATATTGATAGAGAAAATAAAACAAAGCTTGAGGTAAAATACAAGAAGTGCAATTTCATTGGAGATGGAGTTAATGATTTTGGTTATTGAATATGGGATTGCGAAAATAAAAAAATCATTAGGAGTAGAGATGTGATATTCAATGCGAAGGTCATGTAAAAACATCAGTTGTAGGGAAAGAAACATGAAAAGGAAAACAAAAAATACATAATTCTTGATGAAATCACAGAAAATGAAATTCCAAAGGTGCCAAAAAATCAAAATTTTAAACAACAACTACAACATCATATACCTCAAACTCCTGCAATTGTTGTTAGAATATCTACCAATTTTAGTAGACCCCCTAAATGATGCTCTCCTTCACTATATTATTTATTGTTGACTAATTCTAGTGAATCAGAAAGATATGAAGAAGTGATGCAGGTAAAAACTAGAAAGAAGTAGGAGCAAGGCATGAAAGAGGATATGGACTCCTTGATACATAACCAAACTTGAGAATTGGTTTAATTTCCTATAGGTGAAAGAGCACTACAAAATAAATGGGTTTACAGGTTAAAGGAAGAAGATAGAGGCAAAAAATGGTACAAGGCCATACTTGTTTTAAATGGGTTTGTGAAATGTATATATTTTAATGAAATATTTCTCCTGTTATTAAAATGAATTCAAGTAGAAATGTTTTTAATTCTAGTGGTAGTAGACGATTTGCATCTTGAACACTTAGATGTAAAGATAAATTTTCTCCATGGGGATTTGGAGGGAGAGATTTATATGAATCAACCACAAGGGTATGAGGTCAAAGGGAAGGAGAAATTAGTATGTAGGTTGAAGAATAGGTTGTATGGCCTAAAGCAATCTCCAAGGCAGTGTTATTTCAAATTTGACAGGTTTATGATAGAACAAGGTTATGGTATATGTCATTCTGACCACTGTGTTTATTTTAGGAGACTAGATAATGGTAACTATAATATATTTTTATTGTATGTAGATGACATGCTTGTTGCAAGGTCTAACATGCATGATATAGATGTGCTCAAAAGAAAATTAGCTAATTATTTTGCAATGAAGTATTTGGGTGCTACAAAGAAAATTTTAGGTATGCGAATAACATGAGATGGGAAAAATCACAAATTAACATTATCTTAGGGTGAGTACATAGAGAATGCCTTGGAAAGATTTAAAATGTAGGATGAAAAACCAGTTAGTATACCTTTGGACAACCATTTCAAACTAAATAAGGAGATGTTTCCCAAGACACATGAGTAGATAGACTACATGTCCAAGGTTCCATACTCATTGGCCATTGATAGCTTGATGTATGTGATGGTGTGCACAAGGATGGATATTACGCATGCAGTGGGAGTTGTGAGCAGGTATATGAAAAATCCAGGTAAAGATAATTGGAAGGAATTAAATTGAATTATTAGGTATTTGAGAGGTAATACTACTCAGTCATTATGTTTTGGTGGTTCAAACACTATTATACAAGAATATGTTGATTCATATATGGAAGGTAATATAGATAGCATGAGGGCACCACAAGGTATGTTTTTACTGTAGGTGGAAAAACAATAAGTGGATTTTTAAATTGCAAAAGGTCGTTGCACTTTAAAAAATGGAAGCATAGTATTTCATTGCTACAAAGGATACTAAAGAGATGATTTGGTTACAGATGTTTATGGAGGAATTGATAAAGAAGTAGGAGAATAAAATGTTGTACAATGACATCTAGAGTGCCATTCATCTTGCAAACAAATCAACCTTCTATTATAATACTAAACATATACATCTCAAATACCATTTAATACGATTAGTTTTGGAAGATGGAAAAGATAAACACTAGCGAGAATCCTATAGACATGTTAACGAAGATAGTAACTAGGGAGAAATTGAATTCCTTCTTAGTTTCAATTGTCCTTCAAGCATGATGGTGAATATGAGAAAATTTCCAAGTCCAAATTTGGAGCATAATCCAACAGGTGTAGTAGTGTTTGAGCTATTGTGATAAGTTTCCAAGTGGGAGATTGTTGGTTGTGGAGCCTGCCTATCGTCTTGATTCAAAGGTCTTGTTTCAAACATGTATGGATCCTATCCCCTAGTGGGGTTTTGTTGGGTATGTGTTATATTATTTACATGATTATACCCAAGAATGGAAAAACACTTGAGAAATGTTTTTGGGACGGTTTTTTTGCGTTTGTTTGGGCACGTTGTTTTTGAGCCCATGGTTTTGTAATTATGGTTAAGGAATTAAGGTTGTAATTTGATCTAGGTTAATGGATTAGGGATTTTGGATACCACATGATCCTATATAATGTATTGTAATGGTGATGGTAATACAAAATTGTTGATTATTTGGGTTGGTTGTCATTGATGTCAACCCTTGAAGAAAGCCCGATAGTGAATTTTGATAGCACAAAGGTTTGGGTAATGAACCCAAGTTTGTTTGATGTATAATGGTATGAGTTTTAATATATTTTAAGGTAAGACTATTATATATGGATAGTACATGTCATTCCATTTCCGGTGGTATGTGGAATGTCACATAACTCCTCACGGTTAGAGAGTTATGGCCATGTGAAGTTGGAGAACCCTCATGAGTCATCTAGAAGCCCCAAAAGGTCAAAGTAGTCAAAGTGGTTGCAAAGAAGAAATTATTTAAATAATAAAGTGAAGTGATGAGTGTACTATAAGTCAAAGTGGATACAAAATAAATTATTTAAATAATAAAGTTAATGGATAAATTACTAAGTGGACAAGTGGTTAGAAGTGGGTTAGCCCTAAAATAAGGAAAGTGGTTTAAGATGGTTAGAAGGTAACCCCTTGAGGAAGCTACATAAAAGTATAAGTCAAAGTGGATACAAAATAAATTATTTAAATAATAAAGTTAATGGAGAAATTACTAAGTGGACAAGTGGTTAGAAGTGGTTTAGCCCTAAAATAAGGAAAGTGGTTTAAGATGGTTAGAAGGTAACTCCTTGAGAAAGATACATAAAAGTATAAATAAGAGGCAAGGGTCTCTAATTTTAATTACACTTGAACATATTGAATATCTACAAGTGACTGAGGTAAGAAAATAATATCTAAGGCTAATTTAAGAGGGAAGGTGAAGTAAAGAAGGCCGAAATTCAAGGGAGGATAAATTCTTTTGATGACGCTTTCCAAGGTATGTTATTTACATGTCATCTCACCATTTTCGCAATAATTTTTTTTCTAGAATGATTCAGACCTCAAAGTATGGATGTCGTTGAGGAAAAATATCCAAGTAGATGTGATACAAATTTCAGCTTGTAGGTCATTGTATTTTTGGAGTTACACTCCATGGAAAATAGGGTTTGTGGCTAGTCCTGAAACTAGTCTAAAACATGTGTTTTGGGTAAAAACGTCATAACTTCTTCATAACATATCCAAATTAAGTAAGAAAAAATGTATTGGTTATAGTATAGTATATATTATTGTGTGAACCATTTTCATATCTATACAACAAATATTCTGTGCGGGAAATTCTATACAAGTTCGATCTCTAGAATAAGCCAAAATTCAGCAAGGTATACCATTTTTTCTATAACTCATTTTCTGGGAGGTTCCAAGAAGTGAAACCTGGATAAATTGCAGACAAGGCACTGAAGAAAATTTTGTACTATTTTTATACCTTTATTCATTACAGGTACATATTTATGATTATTGCAAGTTAGGGTTGTTGACTAATAAAAAACTAGTCATGTGAGACTAAAGTAAAATTTAATGAAAATGCTAGTCTCTTGTTGACGAAGGTTTGCAGGTATGTGATCATATACACCAGGTCTGTTACAGAGTTACAAATCAGATTTGGATGATTAAATTGATGAGGTATTTTGGTTGAGGTACATGTTGGGTACATGGTTGAGACAAGTAGTTGATGAGTTGGCACATACATGAGGTGTATAGTTGATGATGTTGGTACATATTGATGAGTCATATTTTATGTGTATTTGATGCATGATTGGTACATATTTGGTGCATGGTTGATGCACTCGTTGATGGTACATGTCGAGGTAGATTTTGGTGCATGGTTGATGCACTTGTTTATGGTACAATTTGGTGATAGGTTATTTGTACATGTTTGGTGCATGGTTGATGCACTTGTTTATGGTACAAGTTGATGTATGGTACATGTTGGCATAGGTTATTGGTATAATTTGTTACAGGTTGTTTGGTTCAGGTTGATTGTTTCAGGTTTATTGGTACATGTTTACAATAGTATATCTCATAGTGATAGTGTGACAGTGGTTCCATCATTCTACTTATATTTTCGGGGTGGTTGGACGGAGAAAGGACATGTGGTTGTAGCCAACTTCAGGTTGTAGCCGGAGAACATAGGGGGTTGTAGCCTCCTTCTGGTTGTAGCCATAGAATTGGGGAGTTGGAGCTTCCCTCAGGTTGTAGCCTGAGAAACTAGGGGGTTGGAGCCTCCTTCCAGTTGTAGCTGGAAAACTAAGGAAGTTGGTGCTTCAAATGGATATAATTCTTAAAGACATATAAGAAAAAATATTA
>JASDQU010586544.1:105847-119114 GCA_032191745.1 Picea mariana | reverse complement strand
GGGGGGTTGTCCATTAAGGATTCGTTTTGCAAGTTGAATAATTATTTGTGAGTCTCCTTCAAAAATTAGTCGTAAATGCTGATCTTGCACTGCCATTTGGATGCCTTTTACCAGACTGGAGAGTTCCGCAACGTTGTTGGTGTTTTCGCCCAGAAAACCAACAATTAGATGGGTAATCTTGCCCAAGTGGTTCGACGGCCCCTAGACCGGCTGGCCCAGGGTTTCCCCTAGAGGCCCCATCGAAGTTAAGCTTGAGAAATCCAGGGGGCGGCGGAGACCAAGCCGATGGACTGATTTCTTGTCTGTGTGTAGCTTTCCCCTGAGTTTGCATGTTTTGAGGCAGGTTCCATCCTTCGAGTATTCTTTTCTCCTCGGGCCTACACTGCATGTCTTCTTGGGGCCAGGTGGAGCTGAGAACGGTTTCCCGAATAAATCTTATCACCCTGTCCCATGTGTCGAAGGGGGGGGGCGGATTTGAATTGAAGATTCTTTTATTTCTTTCTTTCCATAGTGCCCAGAGGATAAATCCCGGGAGCAGCTGCCATATGCGTTGAAGAATTGGATTGTGGAAAGAGACAACATCCCAGTTAACAAGGGTCTCCCGAATGCTGCTGCGGTTTCTTTGGGAGCGTCGCATAGCTTGTGCCCCCCAATCCCAAATCTGCTGGCTGTAATGACAGGTGTTGAGGAGGTGTTCAGTGGTCTCCTCATTTTTCATGCAGAGGGTACATCTAGAGGGTCCTGTGAAGCCTCTTTTCAGGAGGTTGTCCCATGTTAGGATGCGATTTTGGGCCGCGAGCCAAAGAAAAAAAAAAATTTGGGGCCATATGAAAGGCTGCCAAACCTTACTCCAGATTGGATCAGGGCCTTGGCCTGGGAGATTTTCTTGCAGGTAGTAGGCTTCCTTGATTGAGAAAGTACCTGATGTGGAATGACCCCAGCGGAGGATGTCCTGTCCTTCCCTGGTTGGGATTTTCCTGGACTGCAAGCATTCCTGCCATGGTTTAAAATCAAGATTTTCTCTGATTTGCAGGTCTATTGAGTTGGTTTTCCATTGTCTCCAGGGTTGTCTTTCTTGAGTTGGGAGCCAGAAATCCTTAACCTTATTGAAAATGTTTTGCTGAAGTCGTAGCTTGTAGGGATTTAGGCTTTCCATATCCTCGAGGGGGGGTAACTGTTGCCATGAGTCCTTCCAAAAGAGTGCGTTTTCGCCATTCCTTACCTCCCAAAAGGCGTGTTGTTGAACTAGGGGGCGGTTCCTCCATGTTGTGTTCCAAATGTTAGATCCTGGCATCTGTTCATTGAATCTGATTAGCTAATTGTATTACGTGTTAGGTGCATACTTTTGTTTCCAGAGCCGCGCCCAGATCTCTTGCGGGTGTTGAAGCCATCTCCACCACATTTTGGCCCCCATGATTTTGTTCATCTTCCCCGGGTCCCGGATTCCCAGCCCTCCACACTGCTTGGGTTTGCAAAGCTTCTCCCAACCAACAAGAGCCCATTTCTTATTGCTGTGATGTCCTTTCCACAAGAAATTGCGTTGGATACTCCTTATGGATTTAATGACTGAAACAGACGCGGCTAAGGCAGTAAAGAGATACGTAGGTAGAGCTTGCAGGACTGACTTGAGCAGAACCAATCTGGCAGCAATATTTAAGGGTCTAAAGGTCCAGTTGCTCAACCGGTTTGCTATGGAGAGAAGCAGACTGTCCCAAGAGATGGATTTCGTTGACTCATCAGAAAGAGGGATACCCAGGTAGGTGGAGGGAAGGGAGCATCTGGCTATGCCTAGAAAAAAAAAGAGGTGGACCTGAACCGGTATTGGCGTATTGAAAAAGAAGAGCTTTGACTTGTCCAGATTGAGAAGCATACCTGAAGCTTCCGAGAAGTCAGAGAGAATTGATTTGAGCTTGGTTGCATCTTTGACCATGGGAGTGATCATGAGAAGAGTATCATCAACGAATTGACTGTGCGAGGGCGCCGGAAGGAGGCCGTGGATTGGTAGCCCAGAGAGAGAGCCATCCGAGACTGCTGCTTTGAGGTAGCGGCCGAGGCCTTCTGCCATGATGACAAAGAGAAAGGGGGAGAGTGGGTCGCCCTGCCGGATGCCTCTAGAAGAGTGGAAAGGTCGGGAGGGAGAGCCATTAACAAGAATGGAGAAAAAGGGAGTTGAGGTAAGCGCAAGAATCCAGTCTATCCAACTATTAGAGAAGCCAAAGGACTCCAAGACTGAGCGCATGTATTGCCAGCTCAATCTGTCAAAAGCTTTTGATAGATCAAGCTTAATGAGCAGACCTGGTGTGTTGCTCATTTTTAAGGAGTGAACAACCTCATTGGCCAGTATGACGCTATCCATGATTTGCCTTCCTTCTACATAGCCTGACTGCTCCTCTGAGATGATGAACGGTAGGATTGGCTTGAGGCAGTTGGCGATGACTTTAGTGATTATTTTGAAAATGACATTACAAAGAGAGATAGGTCTGAACTAATTCGGGTGCGTGACCCTTTCCTCCTTAGGGATGAGAGTAATGAAAGTTGCATTTAGAGCAGTGAGAACCTGCCCAGATGTTCGTGATTCTTCTACAACCCGCGAAACATCTTCCTTGATTATATCCCAACAGTGATGGAAGAAGTCCGTTGTGAATCCGTCCGGCCCTGGTGCTTTACCTGGAGGCATATTCGTTGCTGCAAAGTCCACCTCAGTTTGAGTAATAGTCCTTAGCAGTGCTCTATTCTGGTCTGAGTTAATTAACTTGGGAATATGACGGGTTACTTTTTGAATTGCCTCCCCCCTGTTTGCGTTAGTCTCCGTGAGGAGATCTTGATAAAAGGAGTTAAGAGCTTCTGCTATTTGATCATGGTCCCTTATTGGGGTTCCTTGGTCGTCCTCCAGTTGTGTGATGCGGTTGATGTGCCTTCGGTGCGTCATTGCTTTGTGGAAGAATTTTGTGTTGCGCTCTCCTTCTTTGAGCCATTGAACCCTGGATTTTTGCCTCCATAATATCTCCTCTTGTTCCTTGCAGATTTTTAAGGCATCCATGAGTTTTTCCTCTTCCCGTGCCTGACTTTGAGTTCTGCTCCCTGTGATGAAGGTGCGCTGAAGATCCTCTAGTTGAGTCTCTGTTTCCCTTTTCCTAAGGAAGATATCTCCAAAGGTGGTTTTGTTCCACCTTTTTAAAAGTATCTTAAAGTTCTTAAGATGTTGCTGTAACTTGTACATGTGAGTGCCATGATCTATTTCAGCTTGGTCCCACCAGGTTTGGGCTAGTTGGAGGAAATTTGGGTGGGTGAGCCAGAATTTTTCGAATCTAAAGGGCTTTGGCCTAGGGGGGCGCCCCGGATTCAAATAGAATTCTATGGGCTAGTGGTCCGATCCTGCCTTTGGCATGATATTTGCCTCCATTGCCTGGTCGCTTTCAAGGAGGGCATCGGTCACTAGAAAGCGGTCCAGCCGGCAGGCCACATGCTGATGCCTTGTTCTTCTGTTGGACCAAGTGAATATTCCATTGCGAGTTTCCATATCAACTAGGTTTAGTTGCTCTATAAGGGTTTTAAACCTCCCACTATCTTGATCCAGCCACTTTATTCCTCCGCTTTTTTCCTCCAGCGTTAAAATTATGTTGAAGTCTCCTCCTACTATCCAGTGCGGCGAGCATATGAGGGTTTGGACATGCCTCAGGGATTGTAAGAAGTTCTCCTTATCTTGGATGGATTGTGGACCATAGACGTTTGTAATGGCCCCTTCCTTGGAGGAGGCTAAGGATTTAAAGTGTGCCGTTAGGGTATATCTAGTCGAGAAGGGATGGAGCAGGGTGATTGTTTGCGGATTCCAGAGAATTTCCAGTCCACCTGCCGCACCCACTGAGTCCAGATAGAGGAATTCTCCATCCCTCCAGCTGCTTCGGAGAATATTTTCCACCTCATGTCCTGCACATTTGGTCTCCTGCAAAAGTAAAATATCTGGATGTTCTGTCTTTATACAGTCTCGGAGGATCCGTTGCTTGGATCGTCCATTCAGGCCTCTTATGTTCCAGGATATTGTCTTCATCATGTAGAAGGTGGGGGGGGGTGTAGGTAGCCCTCCGATAGCCGCTGAATTTGGCCGGAGTTAATCATTAGGTGCCCTGCTTCCTTGATAAGCTGTTGTGCTGGTTTGCGCCCTCTCCTCTTATTTTCCTTGGAGGATTTTTTGATTTCGAGACTGGGATCGGCCATGATACCCAGCCTGGTTGTGGATCCCGCTGTGGAGTCGGTGAATACTTTGTGCACTTTTCGTAGCTGTTCTACAGGGATATGTTGTAGATCCTTCTGATTAAGGGCTTCCTCTAGTTTTTCAAGGTCGATTTCCTCCAGATCTATTTCGTCCATCAACATATTGGTGTCTTCGTCCCTACTAGCCTGTGTTAACTGAGTTGAGTCCTTTGTACTGGCTTTATGAGGATCCTCAGGGCTCTTTCCTTTTTCTTGCATGGATGCTTGAGGGGGATTCTGATGTGTCTTTTCCTACGGTGCCTGATTTAGAGCTTCAAAGGAATTCTTGGAGGGATTCTTTGAGGTCGAACTTTGGTTCTTTTTTTTAGAGGGGTTCTTTCGTCGTCAGACCACACTGGTAAAGCCGTCCTTCTGCTTGGGTTCAGATGGTTTTGGGGCTGATGTGTTCAGTGGGCAATCTCTAAACAAGTGACCATGCTCATGGCATTTTCTGCATAGAAAAGGTATATGCTCTTAGTCAAGTGGTTGATTCCAGTCCTCGTCTCGGTACTCCAGAGTGATGGAGCCCGATAGGGGTTTTGAAATGTCCAAGTAGGTGCAGATGCGGGCGTAAGATGTGTATTTTCTTATTTTAGTTGCCTCTGAAGCTTTTACATATTGTCCCACCGTGTTCCCTATGCCCATTAGTATTTCTTCCAGCCATAATTCCTGGGGTAATGAGTACAATCGGATCCAAACCGGGGCCCATGAGAAGTCCTCTAGATCTGGATTAAATCTGTCGGTCCAGAATCTCAGAAATAAACCCGCTGAGTTATAGAAATATGGACCATTGTCAAATATTTTGTCCTTGTCCTCTAGGTTATATAGGATAATTGTGAAAAAACCTTTGGATCTGAGTTGAACCTCATAGTCTCCCTTGGGTTTCCACCAGTCCTTAATCCATCTGGAGAGGTCTCTTTCAGTCGGCCATAGGCCCAAGAATTTGCCTATTAGTGCATGGTCCATCATGAATTGGGTGTGTTCTCCCACCCTGGTCGAAGTAATACGGTAAAGAGGCGGTTTTTCCATTTGAGGAATACACTTACCTGGCAGCCAGTTTTTGGATGCTTGTGGGCGGGATGTGCTGGACTCGCTTTCCATTTCCTTGTTGGAGCTGCGCTCCTGGGCAAAGAGTTGTTCCTTGAGATGCGCTGGTGGTTCAAAGGCCGGCCGCTTCGCACGCAATCCGGATCTATCATTGGCATCCATGTCACTGTACGAGGGGGGTTTCCCCCCCCCCGTCCGTGCTCATTTCTGGAGGTTTCGAAATCACGTGAGGCTCAGAACTGTATAGCGGAAAGGAAGGAGTTAGGGCCAGAGCGCCAGAGTGCGTATCAGGCGGTCACGGGCATTGTTGCAGTCGAGCGCTAGGGTTCTTCCCGTTTTTTTGGCGCTATTGTCCTCTTAAAGAAGAGAGGGTCATCATTCCAACGACACCAAATGTTCTTTCAGACCTTAAAAGCCACAAAGTAACGACCCACCACCTTCTTGTAGACTTGAACATGAGGGCCGCATCAAAGTATTAAATGCATTGAAAGTGTCAAGCGAATGCACATGTCATTGGATGGGAAATGGGGAATCCAACAGCCTAGAATGAATCACACAAGGTAAGGCGGTGGTAGACCCAATGGTCCCCAAAACTACCTGGTGATTAATAAAGGTCAGATGGGGAATGATGATCAGACGGCTTAGATTTCTGCAGTGGCTCAGACCTCCTTTCGCCACAATTTTCTTGTGATGAGAGACAAAGCGGAGGTGTTGGTTCGATGCCCTTGCATCATACTCTCCAAGTAAAAGGAAAAGTGAGCCACTGCTCACAACACTAGTAGAAGAATCACATGAACGTCGAGTGATTCGTTCCAACTCTTCGTCTAAGATCTTAAACGACATTTTTTTTTCACAACAACACCTAGCATGTAGTAAAAGATGTTAGACCGAATAGAATGTGTACTTCTTTGTTAGATTTTTTCAACAAGATATCGAGCACTCCAAATGGAGATCGTATGTAAATGTTACACCCTAGGGAAGTTGATGTATCAACTACCCTCATCGGGGCCCACAAAAATTTTGGTGTTTCATCTCTCGAGGTTAGGGTTTTTTTATTAATGTTTTATTTTAAAAATGATTTTTGAGCCTCATTGTAAACACATCTTCTTGTGAATGCACGTCACCATCACATCTCTTCTCATAGATAAGCTACTACCATTCTAGCAAGTTCATTTCACTCTGTATTTTACAGTTCCTTCATATTTCATTTCATTAATATAAATTGAGTATTTCTGTGTTTCTGTCATATTTCTGTGTTTTTTCGCGTTCCCTCATAAATTTGGATAAGTGGTATCAGAGCAGTTTGTTACTTATTTGTTTCTCTGTGCATGTCCCCAACGAGATCAAGTTATAAGGAGTTGGGATTCGAACTACTTGAGCCTCTGAAACACCGTCCTCGTCAACCTTCCATGGTGGAAGAAAAGAGAGACGAGGGAGCATGGGATACTATTCAACTGTTGCTCAAGGAAGCCCTTACGCGATAGAAGAACAAGACGATGGGGAATTTTTCCCAAATCCTTCGACAGTTGTCGAAAATAGTAGACACATCTTCATTAAGTGGCCACTTTGGAGGTGTCGCCCCTTTCAAGGTACACGTTAATTTTGATATTCTCGTTTTTGAAGGTTAGATAGATGCAGATGATTTGGAAAAGCAGTTAAATCTGCTAGAAGGTTATTTCTCTGTCCACAGTTTTTCCAATATCATCTTTGTTGTTCCCCATGTAAAAAAATAGTGGGAAACTTATTATGAGCAAAATTTCACAGAGGAGTCTAGAATGTTTGAGGCCAAACCCACTTGGGATTTTTTTATGGATGTCGTTAAGGAAAAAACTTACCCTGTTGGAAACTATGATGACTAGTACACAAGATGGACCACACTATGTCAGGGGAGGGACCAAACAGTATCGGAGTTCACAAATACCTTCCATACCTTGCACACCAAACTGGGTATCAAAGACTCCAAGTGATATATGTTTATAAAATATCATGTTCTACACAAGTACATCCAAACAAAAATGGAGTTTCTTGACATCTTGTCACTGGGAAACACTTATCGATATGTTGTCAAAATCGAGCAGAAATTTAAGCAGCAAAATAAGTGACAGTTCGGGTCTGCAAATCTGCAATGACAGAAGTCTGGTAAAGGCGGCCCTAAATCACAGAACAACCAACCTCAAGACAACTAGTCCAAAACGCAGGAAAAGAAGGGTAACGAGAAGACGAAGGACACTGGAAAGTGGTGTGAGTTCCACAAAATCCCCTAGCACAACATTGATGAATGTCGCTTGAAGCAGTCATTGGTGCCCAAGCTCAAATAAAAAGAGTCAAACCTTGACTCAGACTATGATTCATAACACAATAAAAGGAAACAGATCATTGATGCAGAACCCATTGTTACCATCGTGACCACGACAATCCAATCAGAAGAACTACAGGAGCTTGAGGAGGGGAAGCACCTCTTTCATTCAAAGATTTTGGTAAGGGGACTCCACTGCATTTCATTGTTGATAACGGAAGCCAAAAAAAACTAATCTCAACAGAGGTCGTCAAGCAGTTGGAGTTGTCGACAACACCACACCCACAACCATACAACAATGGGGGGCTTCTGGATCACAGTGTTTCTAGCATATTTATGTGTTTTCTCTTGTTCCCTAATAGATCTGGATCGCAACAAATCTTGTATTATGTTGAAATATTTTATTATGCAAGTGTATGCCCTTAGATCTCATATTTATTATTACTAGCTTATTGCTCAAATTTATGAAAATAATTGAAATACGAAAAATGAAATAACAAACAAATGAACACACCATCCACACAAATAAACACAAGATGTATTATAGGAAACACAAAACGACAGAAAACCCAACTAGAAGGTGAGGCCTATACTTTGTTCTCTTTCTTTTTAGTTATGAAATGCAAGTACAAAAAAATGGGCACTCACTATGGAGTTGTCTTTGACATTTTGTCCTGAATGGAAACTACAAAATATTATTCCTCCTTTGTTATGCTCTAAAATCCCACTTCTAGATGCTTTTCTCAAATATGGAACAAATACAATACTAAATAATCGAAATCCCTCTCCTCCTAGCAACCTAGTATTTAACATAGTCTAATAGTTGTCTAGGGTTAGGGTTTTTGCATGGCTTTACCCTCAATTAGTGATTAAGTATTTGGATTTTCTAGAATATTCTTGAAATTCCCATGTGACTCGCCCCACATGTGTGAGTAATGGAGGATGATGTGGCATCCACTCAGTACCATGGTGGTCAACAAGGTAGGTCAAATTGTAGGAGGCATAAATTTCGCATACGGACTTCGATCGAGGTGATTTTCACACTGTTGGACAGGTCTCAGTGTGTAGAACAACATCGAGGGATTGCAATCTATGATTGCAAAGTTTGACCCCAAAAAGTTTCATTTGATGTCTCAAAATGGATTTGGACCTCAAATTTGCAAACTAGGACTTGCCATTAAAATGGGCCCCACAAGTCAATTCCTTCAATTTTTACACACAGAAAATACTAAGATAGATGACAAATTATATAATGATCCAATCTAGATCATACCTCCTCATTATATAATGAGGTGAGAAATTTTTCCTCTACCTTCTCCCTAGAGTACCATTTTTCCTTGCCTGGAAGTTGTCCTTTCAACTTGATCTAACAAAGGTCATGTTGCCCTTGTCTCATAGTTTTGGACTTCTTTTGCAAAACTGTATCTTCTGCCAACTTTTCCTAAGCTTCCGATGCTAAGTCCTCTATGTTGGATCATGTTGTCATTGATGTCATTGTTTGATTGATTGATGTCATTAATTGATGTCAAGTGATTGATTGATGCCAAAGGATTGACTTATTGATGATTGATGTAATGTAATATGTATTGTCCTTGATGAGAATGCATAGATGAAGATGGATCAATGGGTTGTCATTGATACATGATGAAGATGGATTGATGTGGTTTCATTGGTATATGATGTATTGTTGGAAAAATTTATAGATGACTCATTATTGTCTTATCATGATTGATAAGGCGCACAAATGGATGAACTCCAAAGTGGTCCCCTTATGGTGAAATCCCTCACGGGAAAACGCTTTGCGGATTGAGTTGTCCTAGGAGAATGGTTGGAGAACCCATGTTTGATTATGGAACAATGAGATGAAGATCAATGAATTTGTTGGTGAAACTATCCTATATGGATAGTGCTTGTCATGTCATTTTCGGTGGTATGTGGAATGCCACATAACTCCTCACTATTTGAGAGTTATGGCCTTACGAAGATGGAGGACCCTCACATGTTGGCTTGAAGCCCCAAAAGGTCAAATAAGTCAAAGTGCTTTAAAAGAATAAATCATCATTTAAATGATAAAGTAAAGTGACAAAGTCAAGGTGGATTATTTAAATAATAAAGAGACGTGACAAAATCAAGAAAGATTATTTAAATGATAAAGTAAAGTGACAAATCAAGAAGGAATATTTAAATGATAAAGTATTGGAGAACTTTATATTTATGGAAAGTGGTTAACCCTAAAATAAGGAAAATAGGTTAAGTGACCTAGAGGATGAAAGTATAAATAAGATAGCAATGGTCTCTTGCAAATCATCCTTTTTGTGGATCAATGGAGATCTTATTGTGAGAATATTTTTGGAGTATTGATGGAGAGCTTCTTGTAGAGCATCTATGGTGTGGATCTCTTGAGCATGTGTTGAAGATCTATTTTGAGAGAGAGGAGATCGAAAAGATCTCATGGACGCATTGAAGTTTCGGCAAGTCTGAGATCATGACGGTGAAATTCTCAGAATTACAGAAAAACCCTATTTTATGGTGCGTACGTGGGTTGTTTGTGTATAGGGTGCATATACGCGAGCTGTCTGTATACAAGGTGCGTACAATACGCGGACTGTCTGTGTACATGGAACGTACAGTGGATAAAATCATGGAGATTTTTGGTTGAGCTAATGACAAGCCGTTGAAGACTAAAGCAGGTTCCAGATCTGCATTCTATGGGTTCATATCTATCACTGAGACAATGGTATGGTTACATTATTGTCTTGATAGATACTATTGTTTGTTGTGTTGTGAATGCTTAGGGAATTCTTGGTATGGCTGCTGTGATGTGGTTTATGTTGGTTGATGGAGTGAGAAACATTATTGTGATTCAATTGTGATATGATTTCCATGGTATGTTGATTGCTTATGCATGATTGAGTAGCATTCATATTGATTGGTTGTGGAGCATGAGTAAGCTATTGGAGAGCTTGGATGTGTTGTGACTGGCTAGTGGTCAATCTGGACAGTAAGAGACATAAAAGAATGATAAATTCATTGCAGAGGATCTGAGTTGATCTTGAAGAGAAAACCCTAAGAGCTCAGAAGTGATACACAAGTTGTTGTATACACTGGCCGTGTACATACACGGGCTGTAGTGAGCTAGGGCATGTACACACACGGGCTGCACTACTGATAGGTCCCATACCTGTTACAGATTTATATCTGTTGAGGATTGTTGCCTCATCTTAGTTGGTGCTGAGAATGTAAGTTGAGTCTTGCATTATAGAGATGGTGCTTTTGTAGAGTTGTACTCTATTAAGTTGTTGCTGAAAAACCCCAAGGATTGTAGTCTGTAATAAAAAGAAAATTGTACATACATCTTGTGTTTTTTGTGGTGATGACTTATTGATGATATATTGTTGATATATGTTGTTGATATGTATTCATATCTAACTGGTTATAAATAAGAACAATGAGTAATGAGTAAATGTTGAATGCTAACTAATGAGTTTTGTGAAAAAGGGAAGTTTTGGGAAAAAGATCCCCACACTCATTCACCCCCCACTCTAAGTGTGGTAGGTGTTTCCAAAACTCTCTGGTAGGTAAGATATGCTCCTCAGTTTCCTAATCCAACATGGAAAGCTCATAAAGTTTTAGATTCTCCACACTCATTACTGAAATGCACATATATGGGGGTAGATTGAGTATGTAAGCATTCTCACCCGCCTTCTTCAGTACCTCAAAAAGACCATACCACATAGCCTTGATATTCTTACCAAGACCTTATAATCTTTCCTTGTTCATTTGTAACCAAACTCTATCTCTCAATTTGAATGTTTTCTTAGCTCTGCGTTGATCATGTCGGACCTTGTACCTTTCCTATGATTTATTGAATGACTCCTATACTTGCAAATGGATCTACCTAATCTTTTCAACAAATTTATCCACTTTCAAAGCTTCTCCTATGACATCTTTCTTCACTCCACCTTTTTGTACAAATACAACATCTAAGGGAGAGTGTGGAAAATACCCAAAACAAGTTTCAAAAAGGGACTTATCAATAGAAGTTCAAACTACTCTATTATAAGAGTGTTGAATGTAGATTAGGTTTTTCATCCCAGGTCTTTGGATGCTCTTGATTGTAACCCCTCAAAATATGAACCAAAGCCTTGTTGACTACTTTAGTCTACCAATATGTTTGTGGCTGGAATGTTGTAGATCTTTTGAACTTGGTGTCCATCTTATCCGAAAGTGTAGTCCAAAAGGCACTAAAAAATATGTTATCTCTATTCGAGATAATGCTCTTTGGTATCACAAAGTGCATTGAGACTTGTTCAAAGAACATGTTTGTTGCTTATTGTCCTTTCATGGTATTTTTACAAGGCATAAGAATGCACATCTTGTTGAACCTATCAACTACTAGTAGTAGATAGTCATGTCCCTTTTTAATTGTTGGAAAACCACCCACAAAATCCATGGAAATGCTTTCCTAGGGTTGAGTGGGTATAGGTAAGGGATGGTATACACTTTTCTTTCTATCACTAGGCTTGTTGGTACAACAAAATATGCATCTTCTAATATACCAAGCTACATATTTTTTCACTTTGGGCCAATACACATATCTTTGTAAATTGGGAACTATCTTCCAAACACCAAAATGTTCTGCAACCGTGGAGGTGTGAGCCTCTCTAATAAGCTATAATCTTTCACCTTTAAGAACAAAGAGCTTGTCTAGCTTGTAGAGCAACCCATCACCTTACAGTCACCTTCTTCTACACAAATTTGTGTTAGAATATAGAATATGGTGTGCTCGTTTTACCATTGACGATACCCTCGTCACCCAACCACAGGCCGAAACCTCCCTCCGAGCACCTTAACCTTGACCTGAGAATTCCTCCATAAGCAAACCCTAGGCTAGATAGCCAAACAAAGAGTAGAGCATCAATCCCCAAGGATAGCGCATCACAAAAGACTGATAAGATGTTCCAAACCCTAGCCAAGAGATATCCAAGCCAATACTGAAACTAGTTGTTGCTACAGCTGCACCTGCAACCCTCCTCCAAACCTGTGCACCAACTGCAACTGCAATGCGCACCAACTGGGAAAACTGCAATCCTGAGTTGCTGTCAAATGAGAACTAGCGCCCTGTATTTATAGTAATCCTGCCAGTTTGTTGGGGCCGACTTCTGCTTCTGGGTATGTGTTTGTTCAGTATATTATTATTAATTATGGTCGGCTTCTTGTCTTGGAGGCTAATAGCTTAATATAAATTATCTTCTAGATCCGACAAGGCTTCTAGGGTTATTAGCCAACTCATTAGGGTTTCTCTTGCTTTTCAGAGTCTTCTATTCTCGTCAGGTTCACACATGGGGGTAAATACCTCCCGCAGCTACCATAATATTAACACTCCCTCCTAACTAGAGAGGTATTTACAGGTAATGGACTTGAGCACAAAACATACCATTTACCCGGTAACATCAATATAGTCATCTAGACTATTTCATGACTAGATCATGAGCATCACCATCACCATCAGTTGCATCATCTCTCAAAACCATACTTCATCTGAGTAGTTATATATGATGCTGGATAAGTCACTCTCACCATGGAGTGATACAAGAGGAGTAGAGGCTCTGAACTATTTTCCGTCTGGAAAATCTTTGTTCATCATTCATCTGAATGATCATCTCCAATAAT
>JASDQU010586544.1:60147-70455 GCA_032191745.1 Picea mariana | reverse complement strand
CTTATAAATGATTCAAATGTCTGTCCAATACATAATTAGCCAATGCATCTGTTAATGTATTTAGACATCTAGGAATATGTTGATATTCAATGTGATCAAAATAACGTTCCAAGATGCGAATTCGCAAATACACCCGTAACAAAGTAGGACTTCAAATAGAGTAGATATTACTTAATTGTAGTACTACAAGTTACGAGTCAAGTCGCACAACCAAATGATGAATTCCGAGTGAGATAGCATCAACCAATATTTCAATAATGGCGCTATACTCTACAATGTTGTTGGTCGCACGGCCAAGACATACACCTCGTAAAGATACAAGTTCATTTGTTCGGGTATAGATTTCCCATGCAGCGGAAGAGAGGTTCTGAGTACTACGGATAGCACCATCAGCGAAGCCAATATAGGGTAGCGAAGACTCAGACATCTGAAAATCCAAACACAACGTCACATAAGGGAAGAGACCATATAACGACAAAAGAAATCTATAGTAATACACACAAAGTATGATACATTGAAATACAAGTACTAGTGCACAGATGATTTATGCATAGTACTTCTTCAAGTACAACCCATTCTTGGATTCACTCAAAGGGATACCATCGTAATCTACCAACGCATATGCTCCCTTGTCCAAAACTCGGTGAATTATATAAGGACATCGCCACATAGGTTCGAATTTCCTAGCTCCTAACACATCTCGATCCTGTTCATAGAGAAGAACAAGATCACCTTCCGAGAAAATGTAAGGCTTGACATGCTTGTCATATTGGGCCTTGACATGCTTTTTCTGGGCTTCTATTACTAGAGTGGCATCACGTCGAGTTTCGTCTAATCGCATAAGATACAATAGATGTTCTTCTTTAGTAGAAGTGTTGGGGAGGAGTTCAATAGCTAGCTTCAGAGAGGGTATCTCACATTCTATAGGAAGAATGGCTTCCACACCATAGACTAACCGAAAAGGTGTAAACCCAGTAGCGGATTTGACAGATGTCCGATACGCCCACAATGCCGAAAACAACATTGTGTGCCAAGTTGTTTTATGAATTCCTATCATCCGTTGAAGCATAGTTATGAGAACTTTGTTAATTGCTTCGACCTGGACATTAGCTTGTGGATAATAGGGTGTTGAGTTATCATGAAGAAGACTCAACTTTTCCGTAAGTTTAGACATCATAAAATTCCTAAAGTGGCTACCGTGATCAGTAACGATAGCTTGGGGAGCACCGAAATGAGCTATGACGTGATTAAAAAGAAATAAGGCTGCGGTCTTTCCAGTATTGTCAAATGTCAGAATTGCCTCAGCCCATTTCGTAAAGTAATCAATGGCTACAATGATATAACCATGCCCCCCGACAGAGTGAGGGTGACATGACATGAAATCGATGCCCCATTTCGCAAAAGGACCAACTGAGACCACAGGATGAAGAGGAGCAGGATGTGACCAAATTTTCTGATTGTAGGTTTGGCAGGCATGACATTTCTGAACGGCAGTAATGCAGTCGTTAAACAAAGAAGGCCAAAAATGGACTACGTGTAAGATCTTCTAGGCAGTAGCATACCCAGACATATGACCACCACATGCTCCGGAATGGTAGTCATTCAAAGCTTTCTTAGCTTCATCAAACGTTAGATACGTTGAAAAACAGATTCAATTCCCTGACGATAAAGAGTATCCCCGAGGATAATGTATTGATGAGCTTGATAGCGTATACGATGTCGTTCAGGACTAGACAAAGCAGGCCGGAAAGTTTGGGTTTGAAGATATATAATGATATCCCCATACCCAAGGTCATTAGTGCTAATAAGGAAACGAGATTCATCGGGTAATGAATCTACTGCTACGTTTTCCGTTGCAGAGTGAGGAAAATCTCATATCAACTCAACAAAAACTAAGGATTTCTTAGACTTGGCGCGATCTAATTCCAAGTCAAACTCCTGGAGTATGACAATCCATTTGTAGTATTTTCCCCCTAGAAATTGACGTGTCAAAATATGTTGCATAGGGTTGCAATGAGAAATTACCGTAGTCTTGCGTGAGAGGATATAACGCCGGAAGCGTTGGACAGCTTGAACGGCAGCCAAGGCTAGTTTTTCAACATGTTGATACTTGATTTCAGTAGGTGTGAGACTTCAACTCAAGTAGTAAATAACATGTTCATCGTGCACATCATCCTCTTGGACAAGAACCATGCCAATAGTGTACTCTGAGGCAACAAGATAAAGGAAATAATCACGACTATAATCGGGAGGAAAGATAAGCGGAGCTCGTGTGAGGGACAACTTCAAAGCTTCAAAAGCATTGCTGGAAATGGTATCCCAGACGAACTTTGAATCTTGCTTTAGTAGCCACGTAAAACCACGAGTGATCTCGGCATAACTAGGGATGAAACGACAAAGAAAGTTTTCTTTCCCCTACAAACTTTGCAACTGACGCAGTGTAGAAGGAGGAGGGATATTAAGAATCGCCTCAACCTTAATAGGATCCACCCGGATCCCTTGATGCGAAATGATAAAACCTAGAAGACAGTCGGATTCTATGCAAAAAACACATTTATGAGGATTTAAATGTATACGATAGAACCGACAATGAACAAAAATGGCTCGGAGATGAGTGGGGTGATCGACTCGGTGCAAAAAATGAGTTGGTAAATCGTCCAAATAGGGTTGAACGATATTCTTTATATCATGAAAAGCATAAGACATAGCACGTTGAAACATTGTGCCAGCGTTCTTAAGACCGAAGGGAAGTTTCCTATAGGCAAAAGTACCCCAAGGACAAATAAAAGAAGTCTTATGTTGGTCCTTGGGAGCGATGTTAATTTGATTATAGCCGAAGAAACCATCCATGAGAGAGAAGATTTCACTTCTGGTACAATCATTGACAATTTGGTCGACGAAAGGGGTTGGAAAGTTGTCTTTTGGACAAGCTTTGTTAATATCCCTATAATCAACACATACACGAATACTGTCACATTTCTTGTCAATGGGGAAAGGATTGGAAACCCATTCTGTAAGAGCCACTGAATAAATAAAGCCAGCTTTCAAAAAAATTTCAACTTTGAGTTTGATAGCAGCCGCTTTACGTGGTTGGACTAGATGAAGGCATTGCCGGAAGGGTTTAGCATCGGGGTATGTTTTTATCTCATGTACAATAATTGCAGGGTTGATACCTGGCATTTCTTCATAGCTCCATGTGAATATGTCACGAAACTCTTTGAACATGGATGTATAGGTGACTATTTCATCCTGGGAACAGGAAGCTCCAATATGGACATTTTCGGTGATTCCAGGTTTAACGGATATGTCAATGGGAATCGTGGGAGAGATATTACTGAGGTTCCCTTCGGAAAACACATCATTTGCAGATTTAGGAATGGTCGATATGACAACAATGGTCGACAGAGTCGAAATCCATTGGTAGTTCTCAAGAGTGTGTTGTTCCAGAAAGAGTATGGAACAATGATGCCCATCGTCCCAAGGGGTGTCCTCCATGACGGACATGATCATCTCATCAGTGGTAAACATAACATGAAAAGGATCGGGAGACAACTCATCAAAAGAAGAAGTAGAAAGTGTTGCCGATTGAATGGCCTGATAAGCGGATTCAACCAGACTTAACGACATTGCGTCGCCGAAACAAGGATGATCTCCAGGATCAGGGACTATCCAAGGGTCGGAAGACACAGGAAGTTCATGAGGCATGGTGGAAATCATGTTGATAGAAGCAACAGACGGGCGTGGAACATCGAGCGGAGGAATGGGGAAAGTACCCATTAACAAGGAGTCCTTTAAAAGGCCTACACCGACATTCTCATAACCCGGTGGGGTTTTAGCAATAAACGGTACATTGCCAGTACGAGTATCAGAATTGAAGAAGGCGAGTTGGTCAATGGTGACAAATTTTCCTTGATGAGGAAAACGTACTACACGGAAAAGTGTTGACACAACGGCACGCATGGAATCGATCCAGTTGTGGCCAAGTAGAAGATTATAATCAAGGGGAGCATCAAAGACTTCCACTTCAACTTGGACCGTCTTACCTTCTAGTGTAATTGGCAACGAAGGAAGAACACCGTAAGACTTAAAACCAGATCCATTAAAGGCTTTAAGAGTATTTTTTGATTCATTCAAAGGAGGAGAACCAATGGCTTTCGAACAAGCAAGAGACATTACACACGTCAAGGCACCCTCGTCGATAACAGTTCACCAAATATTCTTGTCAGAGACAACAACTTGTATCTGGAACGCGAGTTGAGGGGGTAACCTTGGAATATGATCTTCCAAGTCAAAGACTATTAAATTCATATCGGTTGGGTCAATTCCACCTATAGCTTTCAACAGTGACTTTCATTGTGCAGGACAAGACTGAAGGACTTCAAGGGCTGACATCGCTGAAGGTGCCTCAGCCAGATCTTCAACAATGCTGTAGTTCTAGGCCACACGTGCATGAGGATTGAAAGCCAATTTTTGAACGACACCCTTAGGGGGGGGTCGTAGAACTGTGTCGAGGCTCGGTTGTTCGAGATGAAGAGGACCGTTTGTAGGTGGAGTCGGTGGAGAGGGTTGTACCAAAGCAGGAGGTAAATAGTCAACCTTCTCCTTAGATAGAGAATAATATTTTTCTCGAGTTCTGAGTGCAACGTTGCTAGGTTTAGAATCACCAGTACACATCAAAACGTATGATGTAGTAGAAGTAGATGGTTGGTCATGAATGACCAACTGAGCCTGTTGTTGAGATGAGAAGGGTTGTGACAAGACAACCGACGTAGATGGTTTTGGGGTTCCCTGAAGGAACTTAGTGACCTTGACACGTCATGGATAATCCTTCGTGTAGTGATCATCACCACATATAAGGCAAGGGTATCGGGGTTTGCGCTTATCCCGATCATCAACAGGAGTAGTTTTAGTCTACTCTACTTGATCATTATTTTTTCCCTCCTTATTCTTGCCTCTCCCTTTTTTCGATTTATTTTTACCGGTCGGGGTAGATTGAACGACGTTCACTTCAGAAGTTTTACTGGTGGGAGTGGCAAGAAATGGAGCATTTTGAACATTAGAAGAAGCAGACTTAGGGTTTTTTCTTGAAACAGAATGTGATTGGGCTTGGGCAGAACCAATCACACTGTCAGCTGCATGTGAGGTAGCTGGAGTAGTTGAAGTGTTGGAAGTACCAGGATGAGGTAACTCAGGTAATAAATCATAAAGTGTTCCCATTTGCAAATAAATGAGATCAAGATATTGAGCACGACTTATAGCCTGCTCTTCCTTGACAACTCCACCCATGGCAATTTCCTTACCGATTTCATTCACAAATGATTTTGTAAACCATTCTACCAGTAACTGATCAGGAAGCTCAAGTTTAATGAGACAGCGCCTCCTTCGCCACTCATGGATATGATCCGATATATGAGTGCCTTTAGTCTGTTTGAAGGAGGTCAAAATCTCAGTCCTAGTATCATAACGGATCGGTAACTGGTAATGTGTAAGAAAATCCATAGCTAGGGTGTTGAAATCAGAGAAGAAACCTCGTGGCAATTCAATATACCACTTCGCAGCAGAACTAGTAAGGGTTCGTTGAAAAAGACGTAAACGAATAGAGTCATCCAACAACGAATTGGATGAACACCATAGGTGAAAACTCATAACGTGATTGTTCGAGTCCTCTCCCACTTTGCCGTCAAATTTAGGAATGTCCGATGGAAGCTTTGCTGGCATAATAGGCCATTGGGGAGAGTGACGAATAGGATCATTTAAAATCCTAGAAAAATCTGGCAAATCCAAAGTAGCTAGAAAAGGTAACTTTCGATTCACCTGCGGGTACTAGTGGCTTTGGGGTGGAAGTCCTGTGGGAAAACTAGTAGGACTGTAAGCAGTCTACACATTATTTGGTGGTGGTTGAAGAGGATAGTAACTCGAGGAATTATAACCTTGAGTGGGGACATGAGGTTGAGCAGTCGTACCCCAAATAGGATTGGGTATACTTGGATATGGTTGGCCGATAGTAGGGATAGGATGTTGCCCCCCAGTCATTTCAGAATTTTGGATCATCTAATTCCAATACTAGGCCAAAGTAGGAAGTATATTTTGTCCAAAAGGTGGGGTTGGTCCCCCTATCGTAGATGGATTTCCAACTAGAAGTTGTGTCCCAATCAAATGTTGAGTAGTAATTGGAATGTGTCCGGTAAGAGGAGGTTGAATTGTACCACCTTGTCCACCAACGGGAGTCTGCAAGTGTGATGTAATGGATGGTATAGTGCCACTAGGATTAGGATTGCCAGAAGGAAATTGAGGAAGTGTCAGAATAAAACTAGGAATAGGGTGCCCAGGAAAAGAAGGACCACCTGGAGAACCGGCTGGGGTTTTCGGAGGTGTTGGATTAGAAGCATTCAACAAAGCATTCAACACATGGTAGTCGGGTGGTAGTGTTGGAGTAACATTGGGCATTCGCTGGGTGTTTATAGGAGGAAGACCAACTGTAGTGAACCCGGTTGGAAGACTCGTAGTAGCTACGAGATCGACCATTTCGGTAGGGAGAGTAAAGTGATAAGTGGTAGTCAATGATACAATATTTGTCTCAGAAAAAACCAGAGGATTGATTTTGGAGACCACAGGAGAACTAGGACCAAAAAGGGTCCTCCAGAAATCACCTGCAGACCAAAAAGGGTCTTGGCCTTCAACGCCGGGAAAAGGCCCAACGGGTGATCCAGAAGAAGTAACAACTAATTCTCTGGAAGAATTCAGTCGTCTAAAAGGACGCTGAGAATCACTGGGAAGTCAAAAATCCTCTCGAGTATTTGTAATTCGAAAATGTTCTAGAGAATCAGTGCATTCCACTTGTGGTGTGGTGATGACTAGGACTTCACTCTGTGTCGGAGAGCCTCCAGGTGTGGTTGAGGGCAAGGGTTGTGAACCTTCTATATGCTCTGGAGATAAACCCTACATTCTACGTGAATGACGTGGAGGATCTATTGTAAACGAGTGACAAACTTTGTGAAGAAAATCCTAAAGTCAACTTCTAGAAACAAACAACACGCGCTAGTAAACAAAATCTAGGAAACAACACCAAGAAAAAAAGACCTTCTAGTGTCGAAGCCACTAGTTGGTGATGAAATCCAACATCACAACAACAAGACAAGAAGGGGCGGGGCTAAGGTGCAAAATTTATGCTGACGACTTGCTTAACGGACTTACACCCTGGTGCAAGCTCCCACACATAATCGTGGGTATACCCTCAAGGGAGCCCAAGTGAGCTTGGTCAATGTCAATTCCAGGTACCATGAAGACTTTCCCCTCCACAATCACCTTGGGTAAGAACCTAGAAATATAGGACACTAAGGTCACCACCAACAACAAACAAGCCTGGGGGAACAGTCGAGAGTCCGATCCACACGCAAAGGCAGGGTATCTAGCCCAAAATCAACTCAAAAGGCTTCCACTCATCATTGTGGGTATACCTCCGAGGGATCCCCGTAATACGTGAAATCTCTAAACTAATATCAACAAAGCAGGGTGATTAACTCTGCCTACATCAATGCGACCTAATGCTTGACCCTTGTGTGAGAAGGGCTTCCCAGGACAAGATGTTGCAAATGGAATTTAACACTCCCTAACACAAGATGCTATTGTGTGTTTTGAACTTTGGAGAGTGTATCTCTCTTCCTATTCCAAAGTGCTAGCCTAGATAAATGTTGGTGTAAAAGAACCCTAGAAAAGAGTTACTAGATAAATTTTAAGATTACGTAGTGTTTTTAAGAGCTGTTGTTTACTCAAAGGTAACAGAAGTGAAAATTGTGTTGTATGAATCTGACCCAACAATGCAAGGATGAGAAAGAAATGTATCACTTTTCTTTCAATGAATCCTATGTATGGGAGAGAGAAAGTTTTCTAGATCAACCATGAACTACAATGCAAAATTTCCTTTAAAATGCAAATGCAAACAATCATGGATTAAATGACAATTCTCTATGTTTTTTTTTCAATACTTCAACAATCTCAAAAATTTGATTTTCAATGTTTTGTAAATGACAAAAACAATTTTATGAAAGAAAAAATGTGTTCACTGTTCAAAAGGGACCCACACTGTGACAGCGAGATTACTGAAGATCAAAAAACCAAATGAACAAGAAATAACAAACACCCAATCCACTCTTTCAATGAAAGCAAAAGTAAAGAGCAAATCAATGTAATCTTCTCAAATGCAAAAGAAAAATGACTTTTCAAACAAAGCAAATGATAAAGACCAATTACTCAACTTTCAACCAATCATTGGTTCGTAACTAATCAAGCACACTCAGAATCTGAAGTCAGAGAGAATGATTTTGCCAAGAAGAGTCAAGAAATGAAAGTCAAGCCACAAATGACAAGAAAAGCCTTGAAACCCTAAGACTGTTCATGCACGCAACAAAGACAAGAAATATATCAATCAATGGTCCAAGAAACTCATAAGAGGTAATCAAACTGATCTGGGCAGTTAGAAAAACCAAAACTCAAATCCAAATTTTGAAAAATAATGTTTGCAGGCAGGCTATATAGCACAGTGCGAGAATCACTGATTCTCGCAGGTTACCCTTGAGCAGGGTGCAAGAACCTCACACTGAAACCTAAAGGCAGAGTGCAAACTCTACCTATTCTCATAGGCTGCAATGGAGTACAGTGCGAGAATGCCTGAACATAGTCAAAAATTTGAAAAATGAAGTAGAATTGGAAAAGACTTCTGGACTCAGAGGGTCTATCAGGATATCCTGAAGACTCAGAGACTGATAGGACAAGAAAAAAGTGAAATCAGAGCAAATGGCCACAGAAAAATATCAAAAGCCACAAAGAAAATGGGATTGCTCCCCAGCGGAGTCACCAATTTTGTTATTGGATAAATCCGTAAGTGCAGACACAAACCGATCTCCCTAGATCCACCTAGATCTAGAACAAAGCAAGACATAATGATACTCTTTCCCTAGATTTTGACTATTGAATTAAATAGGAGGCAAGAATGAGTAACATACCTTGTAATCGCTTCCTATGGTATTTGTTGCTCCTGCTTTTCTCCAGTGATCTTGTGCAATCAAGACCAAGACAACACAAACCAACCAAAGTGAAGAAATCACAATCTATTCAACGATTAATCTATGTATATGATCAAGGAATTATATAGTAAAGTGGAATTAGCTTTATGGGAAAGGGACATATTACTGTATCATATTAATGGAAAGTAAATATTACAACCTGAGCCTTGATGTCGCAAACTTCCTTTCGATGGCCCTTGACTCTGACACACACACTTGCTCACTTGCATGAAAAAGATCAAAACCCTCATGATATCCTTGCTGAAGTTTTCAAGCTGCTGTGGCTTCAATCCTTCACACAATCTTTCACTAATTCTCCAATAAATCTCTTGCTTTTTTGCTTCTAACCTTTTCCATGAGAATTCCCTCAATATATAAGAGAGAATGGATTAGTTACTTGGATAAGAATGATCCCAAAATATCAGGGAATCCAGTACTTAGATAACCATTCGAATGCCATCTCATCCTTCTAGAAGATTCCCTTCTAGAATCATCGAGAATTTATCTTTTTCCTTGCTTAAGAAAGAGTTCGCACCCTAGCAGTTCAACACAGTGCGAACTTCTCGCACCCTGGCTTAATTCAGCCTGCGAGAATCATGCATTCTCGTAGGCAAATATACTACCAACCTGTGAACCTCCTTCAAAAATGATATTTATGGAAAGAGAAGACAGTAACTTTTCTCAGGATAAAGTTCTTATGAAGAGCCTGAGCACACCATCATCAATACATCATCATGATGACCAAAATCATGGGTAACAAGTATGGCACCTGATGTACATGGTTGATGTTTTTTTCATGATTCTCTAGTCACTGTTGACATATATTTTGCTTCATGATGTATGGTATGGCATGATTTTGATGCATGGAAAGGTCCAAGGATTGTCATAGGAAGAGCATATCATTCTTGAGTATTTGACCTATGTTCCGGTTGAGAATTAGCATTTGCAGTAGAAGTATATTGCAGTGGTATCATATTGTTCACTTTGTAGAGACGATAAGGGGAGACATACCTATATGGGGAGTTATTTTTCTTCCCATGATTGGTTGTAGTAACATGATTGTAGTAGGATATATGATTGGAATCGATGCCATCAACATTGCATCAGAGTGATATCCCTTGTCCAAATGGGTATATATTATTCATAGGAATCTCAAAGGCATCAAGATAGTGGGAGAAACTCCAAGGAGATTTCAGGTAGGGGGAGAAACCCCAAGGAGATAACTTCCCTTTTCCATTGATTTCAA
>JASDQU010586544.1:49592-60127 GCA_032191745.1 Picea mariana | reverse complement strand
TATCAATGATACAAACACATCACTATGACTATACATGACATCAACCCTTTGACATCAATGACAACATAGTACAACAATATCACCCATTGGCATTGATAGCAACACCAACATTGATGTCAAAACCAATCATTGATACCAACACCTGGACATGGAAATGCTCATGCTTCTTATGTGATAATGGCTCCTCATCATTTTTTATATTTCCACATCAATGTGACTATATCTCCCCCTTTGAAATCAATGGAAAAGGGAAGTTATCTCCTTGGGGTTTCTCCCCCTACCTGAAATCTCCTTGGAGTTTCTCCCACTATCTTGATGCCTTTGAGATTCCTATGAATAATATATACCCATTTGGACAAGGGATATCACTCTGATGCAATGTTGATGGCATCGATTCCAATCATATCTCCTCCTACAATCATGTTACTACAACCAATCATGGGAAGAACAATAACTCCCCATATGGGTATGTCTCCCCTTATCGTCTCTACAAAGTGAACAATATGCTACCACTGCAATCTACTTCTACTGCAAATGCTAGTTCTCAACCGGAACATAGGTCAAATACTCAAGAATGATATGCTCTTCCTATGACAATCCTTGGACCTTTCCATGCATCAAAATCATGCCATACCATACATCATGAAGCAAAATATATGTCAACAGTGACTAGAGAATCATGAAAAAAAAATCAACCATGTACATCAGGTGCCATACTTGTTACCCATGATTTTGGTCACCATGATGATGTATTGATGATGGTGTGCTCAGGCTCTTCATAAGAACTTTATCCTGAGAAAAGTTACTGTCTTCTCTTTCCATAAATATCATTTTTGAAGGAGGTTCACAGGTTGGTAGTATATTTGCCTACAAGAATGCATGATTCTCGCAGGCTGACTTAAGCCAGGGTGCGAGAAGTTCGCACTGTGTTGAACTGCTAGGGTGCGAAATCTTTCTTAAGCAAGGAAAAAGATAAATTCTCGATGCTTCTAGAAGGGAATCTTCTAGAAGGATGAGATGGCATTCGAATGGTTATCTAAGTACTAGATTCCCTGATATTTTGGGATCATTCTTATCCAAGTAACTAATCCATTCTCTCCTATATATTGAGGGAATTCTCATGGAAAAGGTTAGAAGAAAAAAAGCAAGAGATTTATTGGAGAACTAGTGAAAGATTGTGTGAAGGATTGAAGCCACAGCAACTTGAAAACTTCAGCAAGGATATCATAAGGGTTTTGATCTTTTTCATGCAAGTGAGCAAGTGTGTGTGTCAGAGTCAAGGGCCATCGAAAGGAAGTTTGCGACATCAAGGCTCAGGTTGTAATCTTTACTTTCCATTAATATGATACAGTAATATGTCCCTTTCCCATAAAGCTAATTCCACTTTACTGTATAATTACTTGATCATATACATAGATTAATCGTTGAATAGATTGTGATTTCTTCACTTTGGTTGGTTTGTGTTGTCTTGGTCTTGATTGCACAAGAGCACTGGAGAAAAGAAGGAGCAACAAAGACCATAGGAAGCGATTACAAGGTATTTTACTCGTTCTTGCCTCCTATTTAATTCAATAGTCAAAATCTAGGGAAAGAGTATCATTCTCTCTTGCTTTGTTCTAGATCTAGGTGGATCTAGGGAGATCGGTTTGTGTCCGCACTTACGGATTTATCCAATAACAAAATTGGTGACTCCTCTGGGGAGCAATCCCATTTTCTTTGTGGCTTTTGATATTTTTCTGTGGCCATTTTCTCTGATTTCACTTTTTTCTTGTCCTATCAGTCTCTGAGTCTTTAGGATATCCTGATAGACCCTCTGAGTCCAGAAGTCTTTTCCAATTCTACTTCATTTTTCAAATTTTTGACTATGTTCAGGCATTCTCGCACTGTACTCCATTGCAGCCTACGAGAATAGGTAGAGTTTGCACTCTGCCTTTAGGTTTCAGTGTGAGGTTCTTGCACCCTGCTCAAGGGTAACCTGCGAGAATCAGTGATTCTCGCACTGTGCTATATAGCCTGCCTGCGAACATTATTTTTCAAAATTTGGATTTGAGTTTTGGTTTTTCCAACTGCCTAGATCAGTTTGATTACCTCTTATGAGTTTCTTGGACCATTCATTGATATATTTCTTGTCTTTGTTGCGTGCATGAACAGTCTTAGGGTTTCAAGGATTTTCTTGTCATTTGTGGCTTGACTTTCATTTCTTGACTCTTCTTAGCAAAATCATTCTCTCTGAGTTCAGATTTTGAGTGTGCTTGATTAGTTACGAACCAATGATTGGTTGAAAGTTGAGTAATTGGTCTTTATCATTTGCTTTGTTTGAAAAGTCATTTTTCTTTTGCATTTGAGAAGATTACATTGATTTGCTCTTTACTTTTGCTTTCATTGAAAGAGTGGATTGGGTGTTTGTTATTTCTTGTTCATTTGGTTTTTTGATCTTCAGTAATCTCGCTGTCACAGTGTGGGTCCCTTTTGAACAGTGAACACATTTTTTCTTTCATAAAATTGTTTTTGTCATTTACAAAACATTGAAAATCAAATTTTTGAGATTGTTGAAGTATTGAAAAAGAAACATAGAGAATTGTCATTTAATCCATGATTGTTCGCATTTGCATTTTAAAGGAAATTTTGCATTGTAGTTCATGTTTGATCTAGAAAACTTTCTCTCTCCCATACATAGGATTCATTGAACGAAAAGTGATACATTTCTTTCTCATCCTTGCATTGTTGGGTCAGATTCATACAACAAAATTTTCACTTCTGTTACCTTTGAGTAAACAATAGCTCTTAAAAACACTACGTAATCTTAAAATTTATCTAGTAACTCTTTTCTAGGGTTCTTTTACACCAACATTTATCTAGGCTAGCACTTTGGAATAGGAAGAGAGATACACTCTCCAAAGCTCAAAACACACAATAGCATCTTGTGTTAGGGAGTGTTAAATTCCATTTGCAACATCATGTCCTGGGAAGCCCTTCTCACACAAGCATCAAGCATTAGGTCGCATTGATGTAGGCAGAGTTACTCACCCTGCTTTGTTGATATCAGTTTAGAGATTGCACGTATTACGGGGATCCCTCAGAGGTATACCCACAATGATGAGTGGAAGCCTTTTGAGTTGATTTTGGGCTAGATACCCTGCCTTTGCGTGTGGATCGGACTGTCGACTGTTTCCCCAGGCTTGTTTGTCGTTGGTGGTGACCTTAGTGTGCTATCTTTCTAGGTTCTTACCCAAGGTGATTGTGGAGGGGAAATTCTTCATGGTACCTGGAATTGACATTGACCAAGCTCACTCGGGCTCCCTTGAGGGTATACCCACGATTATGTGTGGGAGCTTGCACCAGGGTGTAAGTCCGTTAAGCAAGTCGTCAGTATAACTTTTCCACCTTAGCCCCGCCCCTTCTTGTCTTGTTGTTGTGATGTTGGATTTCATCACCAACTAGTGGCTTCGACACTAGAAGGTCTTGTTTTCTTGGTGTTGTTTCCTAGATTTTGTTTACTAGCGCGTGTTGTTTGTTTCTAGAAGTTGACTTTAGGATTTTGTTCACGAAGTTTGTCACTCGTTTACAATAGATCCTCCACGTCGTTCACGTAGAATGCAGGGTTTATCTCTAGAGCATCTAGAAGGTTCACAACCCTTGCCCTCAACCACACCTGGAGGCTCTCTGACACAGAGTGAAGTCCTAGTCATCACCACACCACAAGTGGAATGCACTGATTCTCTAGAACATTTTCGAATTACAAATACTGGAGAGGATTTTCGACTTCCCAGTGATTCTCAGCGTCCTTTTAGACGACTGAATTCTTCCAGAGAATTAGTTGTTACTTCTTCTGGATCACACGTTGGGCCTTTTCCCGGCGTTGAAGGCCAAGACCCTTTTTGGTCTGCAGGTGATTTCTGGAGGACCCTTTTTGGTCCTAGTTCTCCTGTGGTCTCTGAAATCAATCCTCTGGTGTTTTATGAGACAAAGATTGTACCGTTGAATACCACTTATCACTTTACTCTCCCTACCGAAATGGCCGATCTCACAGCTACTACGAGTCTTCCAACCGGGTTCACTACAGTTGGTCTTCCTCCTATAAACACCCAACGAATGCCCAATGTTACTCCAACACTACCACCTGGCTACCATGTGTTGAATGCTTTGTTGAATTCTTCTAATCCAACACCTCCGAAAACCCCAGCTGGTTCTCCAGGTGGTCCTTCTTTTCCTGGGCACCCTATTCACAGTTTTATTCTGACACTTCCTCAATTTCCTTCTGGCAACCCTAATCCTAGTGGCACTATACCATCCATTACATCACACTTGCAGACTCTCATTGGTGGACAAGGTGGTACAATTCAACCTCCTCTTACCGGACACATTCCAATTACTACTCAACCTTTGATTGGGACACAACTTCCAGTTGGAAATCCGTCTACGATAGGGGGACCAACCCCACCTTTTGGACAAAATATACTTCCTACTTTGGCCTAGTATTGGAATCAGATGATCCAAAATTCTGAAACTATTGGGGGGCAGCATCCTATCCCTACTATCGGCCAACCATATCCAAGTATACCCAATCCTATTTGGGGTACGACTACTCAACCTCATGTCCCCACTCAAGGTTATAATTCCTCGAGTTACTATCCTCTTCAACCACCACCAAATAATGTGTAGACTGCTTACAGTCCTACTAGTTTTCCCACAGGACTTCCACCCCAAAGCCACCAGTACCCGCAGGTGAATCGAAAGTTACATTTTCTAGCTACTTTGGATTTGCCAGATTTTTCTAGGATTTTAAATGATCCTATTCGTCACTCTCCCCAATGGCCTACTATGCCAGCAAAGCTTCCATCGGACATTCCTAAATTTGACGGCAAAGTGGGAGAGGACCCGAACAATCACGTTATGAGTTTTCACCTATGGTGTTCATCCAATTCGTTGATGGATGACTCTATTCGTTTACGTCTTTTTCAACGAACCCTTACTAGTTCTGCTGCGAAGTGGTATATTGAATTGCCACGAGGTTTGTTCTCTGATTTCAACACCCTAGCTATGGATTTTCTTACACATTACCAGTTACCGATCCATTATGATACTGGGAATGAGATTTTGACCTCCTTCAAACAGACTAAAGGCACTCATATATCGGATCATATCCATGAGTGGCGAAGGAGACGCTGTCTCATTAAACTTGAGCTTCCTGATCAGTTACTGGTAGAATGGTTTACAAAATCATTTGTGAATGAAATCGGTAAGGAAATTGCCATGGGTGGAGTTGTCAAGGAAGAGCAGGCTATAAGTCATGCTCAATATCTTGATCTCATTTATTCACAAACGGGAACACTTTATGATTTATTACCTGAGTTACCTCATCCTGGTACTTCCAACACTTCAACTACTCCAGCTACCTCACATGCAGCTGATGGTGTGATTGGTTCTGCCCAAGCCCAATCACATTCTGTTTCAAGCACAAACCCTAAGTCTGCTTCTTCTAATGCTCAAAATGCTCCGTCTCTTGCCACTCCCACCAGTAAAACTTCTGAAGTGAACGCCGTTCAATCTACCCCGACCGATAAAAATAAATCGAAAAAAGGGAGAGGCAAGAATAAGGAGGGAAAAAATAATAATCAAGCAGAGTAGAATAAAACTAATCCTGTTGATGATCGGGATAAGCGCAAACCCCGATACCCTTTCCTTATCTGTGGTGATGATCACTACACGAAGGATTATCCACGACGTGTCGAGGTCACTAAGTTCCTTCAGGGAACCCCAAAACCATCTACGCCGGTTATCTTGTCACAACCCTTCTCGTGTCAACAACAGGCTCATTTGGTCATTCATGACCAACCATATACTTCTACTACATCATATGTTTTGATGTGTACTGGTGATTCTAAAACTAGCAACGTTGCACTCAGAACTTGAGCAAAATATTATTCTCCATCTAAGGAGAAGGTTGACTATTTACCTCCTGCTTTGGTACAACCCTCTCCACCGACTCCACCTACAAATGGTCCTCTTCATCTCGAACAACCGAGCCTCGACACAGTTCTACGACCCCCCCCTAAGGGTGTCGTTCAAAAATCGGCTTTCAATCCTCATGCACGTGCGGCCTAGAACTACAGCATTGTTGAAGATCTGGCTGAGGCACCTTCAGTGATGTCTGCCCTTGAAGTCCTTCAGTCTTGTCCTGCACAACGAAAGGCACTGTTGAAAGCTATAGGTGGAATTTACCCAACCGATATGAATTTAATAGTCTTTGACTTGGAAGATCATATTCCAAGGTTACCCCCTCAACTCGCGTTCCAGATACAAGTTGTTGTCTCTGACAAGAATATTTGTTGAACTGTTATCGACGAGGGTGCCTTGACGTGTGTAATGTCTCTTGCTTGTTCGAAAGCCATTGGTTCTCCTCCTTTGAATGAATCACAAAATACTCTTAAAGCCTTTAATGGCTCTGGTTTTAAGACTTACGGTGTTCTTCCTTCGTTTCCAATTACACTAGAAGGTAAGACGGTCCAAGTTGAAGTGGAAGTCTTTGATGCTCCCCTTGATTATAATCTTCTACTTGGCCACAGCTGGATCGATTCCATGCGTGTCTTTGTGTCAACACTTTTCCATGTAGTACGTTTCCCTCATCAAGGAAAATTTGTCACCGTTGACCAACTCGCCTTCTTCAATTCCGATACTCGTAGTGGCAATGTACCGTTTATTGCTAAAACCCCACCGGGTTATGAGAATTTCGGTGTAGGCCTTTTAAAGGACTCCTTGTTAATGGGTACTTTCCCCATTCCTCCGCTCAATGTTCCACGCCCGTCTGTTGCTTCTATCAACATGATTTCCACCATGCCTCATGAACTTCCCGTGTCTTCTGACCCTTGGATAGTCCCTGATCCTGGAGATCATCCTTGTTTCGGCGACGCAATGCCGTTAAGTCTGGTTGAATCCGCTTATCAGGCCATTCAATCGGCAACACTTTCTACTTCTTCTTTTGATGAGTTTTCTCCCGATCCTTTTCATGTTATGTTTACCACTGATGAGATGATCATGTCCGTCATGGAGGACACCCCTTGGGACGATGGGCATCATTGTTCCATACTCTTTCTGGAACAACACACTCTTGAGAAATACCAATGGATTTCGAATCTGTCGACCGTTGTTGTCATCTCGACCGTTCCTGAATCTGCAAATGATGTGTTTGCTGAAGGGAACCTCAGTAATATCTCTCCCACGATTCCCATTGAAATATCCGTTAAACCTGGAATCACCGAAAATGTCCATAGTGGAGCTTCCTGTTCCCAGGATGAAATAGTCACCTATACATCCCTGTTCAAAGAGTTTCGTGACATATTCACATGGAGATATGAAGAAATGCTAGGTATCGACCCTGCAATTATTGTACATGAGATAAAAGCATACCCCGATGCTAAACCCATACAACAATGCCTTCATCTAGTCCAACCACGTAAAGCGGCTGCTATCAAACTCAAAGTTGAAAATTTTTTGAAAGCTGGCTTTATTTATTCAGTGGCTCTTACAGAATGGGTTTCCAATCCTTTCCCCATTGACAAGAAAGGTGACAGTATTCGTGTATGTGTTGATTATAGGGATATTAACAAAGCTTGTCCAAAAGACAACTTTCCAACCCCTTTCGTCGACCAGATTGTCAATGATTGTACCAGAAGTGAAATCTTCTCTCTCATGGATGGTTTCTTCGGCTATAATCAAATTAACATCACTCCCGAGGACCAACATAAGACTTATTTTATTTGTCCTTGGGGTACTTTTGCCTATAGGAAACTTCCCTTTGGTCTTAAGAACGTTGGCGCAACGTTTCAACGTGCTATGTCTTATGCTTTTCATGATATAAAGCATATCGTTCAACCCTATTTGGACGATTTACCAGCTCATTCTTTGCATCGAGTCGATCACCCCACTCATCTCCAAGCCATTTTCGTTCATTGTCGGTTCTATCGTATACATTTAAATCCTCATAAATGCGTTTTTTGCGTAGAATCCGGCTGTCTTCTAGGTTTTATCATTTCGCATCAAGGGATCCGGGTGGATCCTATTAAGGTTGAGGTAATTCTTAATATCCCTCCTTCTACACTACGTCAGTTGCAAAGTTTGCAGGGGAAAAAAAACTTTCTTTGTCGTTTCATCCCTAATTATGCCGAGATCACTCATGGTTTTACGCGGCTACTAAAGCAAGATTCAGAGTTCGTCTGGGATACCATTGCCAGCAATGCTTTTGAAGCTTTGAAGTTGTCCCTCACATGATCTCTGCTTATCTTTCCTCCTGATTATAGTTGTGATTATTTCCTTTATCTTGCTGCCTCAGAGTACATTATTGGCATGGTTCTTGTCCAAGAGGATGATGTGCACGATGAACATGTTATTTACTACTTGAGTCGAAGTCTCACACCTACTGAAAGCAAGTATCAACATGTTGAAAAACTGGCCTTGGCTGCCGTTCAAGCTGTCCAACGCTTCCGGCATTATATCCTCTCACGCAAGACTACGGTAATTTCTCATTACAACCCTATGAAACATATTTTGACACTTCAATTGCTAGGGGGAAAATACTACAAATGGATTGTCATACTCCAGGAGTTTGACTTGGAATTAGATCGCACCAAGTCTAAGAAATCCTTAGTTTTTGTTGAGTTGATATGCGATTTTCCTCACTCTGCAACGGAAAATGTAGCAGTAGATTCATTACCCGATGAATATATTTTCCTTATTAGCACTAATGACCTTTGGTATGGGGATATGATTATATATCTTCAAACCCAAAATTTCCAGCCTGCTTTGTCTAGTCCTGAACGACGTTTATACGCTATCAAGCTCATCAATACATTATCCTCGGGGATACTCTTTATCATCAGGGAATTGAATCTGTTTTTCAATGTATCTAACGTTTGACGAAGCTGAGAAAGCTTTGAATGACTGCCATTCCAGAGCATGTGGTGGTCATATGTCTGGGTATGCTACTACCCAGAAGATCTTACACGTAGTCTATTTTTGGCCTTCTTTGTTTAACGACTGCATTACTGCCGTTCAGAAATGCCATGGCTGCCAAACCTACAATCAGAAAATTTGGTCACATCCTGCTCCTCTTCATCCTGTGGTCTCAGTTGGTCCTTTTGAGAAATGGGGCATCGATTTCATGACATGTCACCCTCACTCTGTCGGGGGGCATGGTTACATCATTGTAGCCATTGATTACTTTACGAAATGGGTCGAGGCAATTCTAACATTTGACAATACTGGAAAGACCGCAACCTTATTTCTTTTTAATCACGTCATAGCTCATTTCGGTGCTCCCCAAGCTATCGTTACTGATCACGGTAGCCACTTTAGGAATTTTATGATGTCTAAACTTACGGAAAAGTTGAGTCTTCTTCATGATAACTCAACACCCTATTATCCACAAGCTAATGTCCAGGTCGAAGCAATTAACAAAGTTCTCATAACTATGCTTCAACGGATGATAGGAATTCATAAAACAACTTGGCACAGAATGTTGTTTTCGGCATTGTGGGCGTACCAGACATCTGTCAAATCTGCTACTGGGTTTACACCTTTTTGGTTAGTCTATGGTGTGGAAGCCATTATTCCTATAGAATGTGAGATACCCTCTCTGAAGCTAGCTATTGAACTCCTCCCCAACACTTTTGCTGAAGAAGAACGTCTATTGTATCTTATGCGATTAGACGAAACTCGACGTGACACCACTCTAGTAATAGAAGCCCAGAAAAAGCATGTCAAGGCCCAATATGACAAGCATGTCAAGCCTTACATTTTCTCTGAAGGTGATCTTGTTCTTCTTTATGAACAGGATCGAGATGTGTTAGGAGCTAGGAAATTCGAACCTATGTGGCGATGTCCTTATATCGTTCGCTGAGTTTTGGACAAGGGAGCATATGCGTTGGTAGATTACGATGGTATCCCTTTGAGTGAATCCAATAATGGGTTGTACTTGAAGAAGTACTATGCATAAATCATTTGTGCACTAGTACTTGTATTTTAATGTATCATACTTTGTGTGTATTACTATAGATTTCTTTTGTCGTTATATGCTCTCTTCCCATATGTGACGTTGTGTTTGGATTTTTAGAAGTCTGAGTCTTCGCTACCCTATATTGGCTTCGCTGATGGTTCTATCCGTAGTACTCAGAACCTCTCTTCCGCTGCGTGGGAAATCTATACCCGAACAAATGAACTTGTATCTTTACGAGGTGTATGTCTTGGCCATGAGACCAACAACATTGTAGAGTATAGCACCATTGTTGAAATATTGGTTGATGCTATCTCACTCGGAATTCATCATTTGGTTGTGCGACTTGACTCGCAACTTGTAGTACTACAGTTAAGTAATATCTACTCTATTTGAAGTCCTACTTTGTTACGGGTGTATTTGCGAATTCGCATCTTGGAACGTTATTTTGATCACATTGAATATCAACATATTCCTAGATGTCTAAATACATTAACAGATGCATTGGCTAATTATGTATTGGACAGACATTTGAATCATTTATAAG
>JASDQU010586544.1:28977-40471 GCA_032191745.1 Picea mariana | reverse complement strand
ACTGAAGGTTGTTGATCTCTTAGCCTTATCCTCTCAAGTCCAGTCACTGATTCATTTGTCCTATCTCTTCCTTAGATCAACACCATAGCCCAAGTCTTACCTTTCTTCGCCAATATAACCAGAACATGTTATATCAAAGGTGTTAAATCTAGCCACTACTTTCAAAGACATATCCCACACAGAGACCGTGCCTTCTGAGAGAGCCCTCTCCATATCTGAAAGGATAATTTTGGGTCTCAAAGTTGGTTGAAAAAGTTACCTTCATCGTCTATTTATCATCCAAACAGATTTACGGAGTGCTAACATTTTGGCATTGTTGTCGAGGATGAAACTTAATAGATTTTCCCTATGAAATGACAATCTTTCAGATTAAACCATGAGGGTAACAGAGGGACAAACATCCATACCAGTTGAAATCCTTACCATGGCGACTCTAGTCCAAATAGACCAGTATCTCCACATAGCACAGTTCAGGAAAATTGGCTCCAAAGATGATTTACACCAAAGTGAATCCTGACCCAAACCCCTTAGATCCTATGTAAGATCCTGATAATATTGTGCGTAAGGCTAGAGCGTAAGTGCCAGACCCATTATAATACATGGACATAAGATTTTCCTTGCCCAAAGCCGATGTGCAAAGCATTGATGACCTTGATTTTGACACATTCTTTGAGAAAAATTTATTCTGGTCGAAGTCAGAAACCATTTTGGATGAGACTATTTTCGACCCAAAGAAGTTCCAAGCCCTAGTATCGAATAATATCCCTTAGAATATGAATCCCCCTAGGGCTATGGCCACCATATTCGCTCCCCTCATCCTGCCCACCCAATTGCATGACTTGCCTCAAAATTATAGCTAGAGGATCAGGCTATACGACGCTGAGGGAAATGTTTCCACTCAGAGGCACCTGGATTGGTTTTATGACTTCATTGAACTGGAGGAGGTGGACTATGTAGATGAAAAAATGTGGTTTTTCACGCAAAGCCTCTCAGGGAGACAATAAAAACCCTTTGCAAATACTGACACAATACAATAACATGAAGAAAGCACCAAAAGAGATTGTGCAGGAATTATCGACCCATTTTTTGAAGGTGTATAACTCGATTCCTGTAGAGGTCAAACCGCCCCCTGGTGCTACGTAGTTGCGGTACACTGATTCCTTCAAAAATGATTTTTCCATGTTGTTAAGAGAAAGAAGATTAGTGAATTTATAAGATATAATGAGCAATTTTGTAGAAGTCGAAGTAAACATGATGGCGCTAGGAAAAATAAAACCAAGGTTCAACCGAGGCGACAAGAGACACTAGGAAGGTGCACAACCATTGATGTTGCGGTCCTTAGATGAAAAATTCGACATGATGATGAATACCATGGACACATTGATGGAGAGGATATCCATAGGAAACATACCTTTTGCACAAGAACATAACGACCAACCTCCTAGAAATATGAACCTCAAAAGAAATCAAATCCCTCAAATCAGACAGAGGGAACAAAAAGAGAAAATGGATCAAGGTGACTAGCAAACAAGACCTCCTTTCTAGAAAAAATGCATGAATGAGGATTTTGACTAGATGTTCGATGATCATATGCATTGTTGCGATGATCAAAACCCACGCGTGTTCCTGACGAAGAGTGAGCATGATCAGTATATGATTAGGAATGGAGACTTCATGCCAGAGGCCGACAATGATATGATACCTGAAACAGATGATGTGCCATCATGGGAGAGAGTAGAGTTCAAGAAAGTCTATCAAAAATCCATCATGCAGTTCCAGAAGAAGTATAACCTCTGGAGCAAGGATGTGCCTACCAAGTCACAACTGACAAACCCCATAAGGAATCCTCTGGTAGACACTCCTTCCACAAGCCAAACAAGGTCAAACAATGTGACCAAAGACACAATAGAGAAATCTAAGTCGAAGGAGGAGGTACCCAAGAAATCCCCAGAGACAAGTCGGGAGGTGAGCAGAAAAGAGGTAGAGAAATCTTGTCCCCTTTTCAATTTTGAACATGAGATGGCCAAAATAAAAATCTCTGTCCCATTCAATGAACTTATTAGAAAGGATGAGTATCAATAACAAATCATTAAAATGCTGAAAATGGGGGGGGACCCCCGATGCTCAAAATCTTTAATATGATCACCTCACCATCCTTTTTGGTCCACGCATTGAAGAGACAAGTGATACCGAAGACGTCCCTCCTTTCTACGTCAGTCTGAAGATCCACGACATGAACCTGCATAATGCCATGCTAGATTCTGGTGCGTCGCACAACCTCATGCCGAAGGTGATCATGGATGAACTAGGTTTGGATGTCACTAGGCCATACAAAGACCTTTTCTCTTTTTATTCGAGGAAATTCAAGTGTTTGGGAGTTATCAAATACCTAATTGTATCATTGGCTCAAATACCCACTAAGAACATGGTCATGGGCATGGTCGTCGCAGACATGCCCCCAAAATTTGGCATGCTACTCTTAAGGTCATGGGCTACGAAGGTGAAATACATGTTGCATATGGATATGTCATACACCACTATCCCTATTTCCATCCATGATAGAAGGCTCTACAGAGAAGTGTTGTTGGAGTACATGGTAAGAAGTAAGACACAGGGACATAATCATCTGATATATGTCGTCGAAACTGAGGTGGGGTATTCTATATTCTACAATGACCTAAATTTTGAAGAAGAAGAGTCGAAAACCATTGTAACAGCTGATGAGGAGACCACGTGAGAAATAACAAAATACGCCGACCCAAAAGACCATGTGGAAAATAGGGTGTGGAACATGATTTTTGACGGCCCAGTTAGTAGAGAAGTAGTTGGGGCCGATGTGTGGGTGAGCCCCCCTGAAGCAAGCATGAAGCTATGCTCATACAAGCTCATGTTTGATTGCACTAACAACATGGCCGAATATGAAGCACTGAGCATGGGCTTACAAGTTCTGAAAGAATTGGGAGCGAAGAAGATAGTAGTGTGCGGGGATTCATAGTTGATCATAAATTAGGTAAAGGGTGTGTATTAAACCAAACACCCCAGGCTGAGAGCGTACATAAACTTTTCTTTGGACCTCCTCGAAGAATTCTCAAAATATGACCTATTTTCTATCCCTGGAGAGAAAAATCAGATCGTCGATGCCTTGGCCACCTCGGCCTCAGTTTTTAAGATCCCCATTTTCCCAAACAAAAAGTATGAAATCAAGGTCAAGCACAGGCTGACAATTCATGATAATATCAAACAATGGAAAGTGTTCAATGATGACAAATAGGTGGAAAGATTCCTCCTTATGAGCGACGAGTTCGCTAACACAAACATTGACAAGGAATGTTGCAGCGATGAAGATGAGAGTGTGGATGCACATAGCAACGACGACCCTTTCCAAAACCAGATCGTGGGAAGGGACATAATACAACTAAAAAATAATGTTATTCCAAAGGGGTTGGTGCCGATGGAAAAGTTGTTTGACGAGAATGATGTGGCTAAAAACCCCAGGATTGCTGCAAGCGAAGAAGACATGGAAGACTGCAACATCCAGACTGAGGAGAACCCAAAGATGGTAAAATTATCCAAGACACTCAGTCTAGAGGCCAATAAGGACTATATAAATCTCATGAAAGATTTCCTAGACGTCTTCGCATGGAGCTACGATGACCTGAAAGTGCATGACACGAAAGTGATCCAACATATTATCTCTCTCAAGGAAGATCAAAAACCTTTCAAACAGAAGCTGAGACGCATAAATCCCATGTTATTGTCACTAGTCGAGAAAGAGGTAAAAAATATTTTCGACGCTAAAATCATTGTTTCTTTGAGATTTTCGAAATGGGTAGCTAATTTGGTACCTATAAGGAAGAAAAGCAACGAGATAAGACTGTGTTTGGACTTCCTAAATTTAAATAAAGTGTCTCTCAAGGACCATTATCCCCTTCCTATTCTAGATGGATTCTTAGGATATAATCATATCATGGTCCACCCAGACAACAGAGAGAAGACGACTTTCACAACTCCATGGGGAATGTTAATGTATGCCAATATGTTGTTGAGCATGATGAATGAGGGAGCCAATTTCCAGAGGGCCATGGACATCAGTTTGCTGATGAAAGGGAAAAAGTCATTGTGATTTATTTGGACGACATCACTGTGTACTCTACCTCATACAAACAACATCTCGAGCACCTGAAGAGAGTTTTACAAAAGTGAAGAAAATTTGGCATATCATTGAATCCGAAGAAGTCCCACTTTGTGGTAGAAGAAGGAAAGATGTTAGGGCACATCATTTCCAAAGAGGGAATTAATATAGAACCTAGCAGGGTTGAAGGGATCTTGAATATCGACACCCCTCGCAGTAAAAAGGAGGTACAATATTTCCTGGGAAAGGTGAATTGTTTGAGGAGATTCATCCCAAACCTAGCAGAAATCATAAACACATAAATTTCATGCTCAGGAAGGGGAACGAGATCAAGTGGAACCTAGAGGCCAATAAGTCTTTTGAGGATATCAAAGTAGTGCTGACAAAGGCTCCTGTACTAGCTAGCCTGAATTTTACCAAAGATTTCCTCTTGTTTTCATTCGCCTCAGAACACACTATTATCGGCGTGCTGCTATAGAAAGACAAACATGATTTTAAAAAACCCATAGCCTATTTCTGCTGGACATTGTGCGACGCTCCACTAAGGTATGAAATCATGGAAAAGTAGGCATATTCCTTATTAAGGGATTTGAAAGAATTCAGGACATACATACTTCACTCCCATGTTATCGCTTGTGTACCCAACAGTTCAGTAAAGGATATTCTGACTCAACTTGACCCAGAAGGAAGGAAAGGCAAGTGGATAGTGGCCATGTTAGAATATGACCTTGAAATCAAGCCTACAAAGATCATCAAAGGTTAGGGTCTCGCAAGGGTGATGGCACAGTCAAACTGCGATGCTATAAGAATGAATTTCATCGTCGATCTGTTGGAATGCCCCCAAGAAGAAAAAACTACACAAGAGCCTTAACAATTCATCGAATCGCCATGGTACGCATACATCATCTATGTGCTGGAGAATCTCCAGGCCCCTCTAGGCGTGAGTAAGACTAAGGACATATTTCTCAAGATCAAATCAGTTAAGTTTTTCATCTTGGACAACTCACTCTACTGGAAAGATTTTGGGGGAATATTGTTGAGATGCTTATTGGAAGATGACGCAAAGCAGGCCATATAGGAATTTCACAAAGGCGATTATGGAGGACACCACTATTGGAATACCAAAGTGCACAAAATTCTTAGGGTAGGATATTACTAGGCTACAATTTTCACTGACGTATATAAGGAGGTCTCCAACTGCCACGAATGTCATATTTTTGACGGAAGAAGAAAACTGCAGCCCTTGCCACTGAAGCCAATATCAGTCGAAGAACCTTTTATGCAGTGGGGTTAGATTTCATAGGATACATAAACACACCATCCTATGCACAACACAAGTGGATACTCACATCCATCGACTATTTCTCGAAATGGATAGAAGAAATCCTCGCAAAAAATGCTACTAACACAGTCATTATCCAATTCCTGGAGACGAACATTTTGTCAAGGTTTGGGTATCATGTTAAGATCATTACAGATAATATAGCCACATTCAAGTATAAGAGGATGGAGAAATTTTTCCAGTATTATAACATAACCCTGGGGAATTCCACGACGTAATATCCGTAAGGAAACAGGTTAGCAAAATCTTCAAATAAAAGCATGACCAGGATTATTAAAAGACTCCTGCAAGAAAACAAGAGAGTCTGGAATAAAAAGCTTATCTACACATTGTGGGAAGACTAGGTCACCACCAAGAAATCTATATGAACGTCACATTTATAGATTGTTTATGACGCAAATTCAATTTTCCCTAGTTCACTGGGACCCCCCGTCAGGAATCTTTTGAAGGAACAAGAGGCTGACCCAAATGTTGCACAGAGGAGGATTAATCAGCTAATTGATATGTAGCAGGAAAGAGAGCAGGTGTATAATTGGTCACAGCTCCATCATGAAAAGATAAAGAAATCCTTCGATAACCGTGCTAGGAAAGAGGATTTCTGGTTGGGTGACATAGTTTTGAGATGGGACACAGGAAATGAAGGTAAAGGGAAGCATGCAAAGTTCAACCACCTTTGGATGGGTCCGTTCAGAATCTGCGATCACAGCAGAAAAAATGTTTATTTTCTAGAAGGATTAGGTGGAGAAAGTTTTGATTGGGGGTTGTAAACGACAGGTTCCCAAAAGATTACCTGATGGAATAAAATCCGTTTAAGTCATTTGTCATTGTAAATAGTCATTTTATTTTGTGTCGAGTTTGTAGGTCAGCCGAAAATTGAAGCCCGAAGTGAAGGCCCTAAGTTTATGCTGAAGTCTTAGAAGCTGCATCAATAGGTTTACTTTTTTTTCCCCAGTGTCTAGAGGTCAAATAAAGCCCAATGGTAAGGCACCTGGTCTACTATTCTTTGCTACCTCACAGGGAGGATAGCATCCCCATTTGAGCCAGCTGTTAGTGCCGCCATTTTTCTTTTCAATTTAGAGTAGGTTTTAAGGTCGCGTCGTGACCCATGTGCCTAAACATGTGAATTCAGGTACGTAAAACAATGAGTTTGAGGTCAACAAGTGTCTGGTTGGCCCTTGGCAATAGGAAGGGATGTCAAATTTGAAACTTGTATAAGAGGTACGGGTATGTCCTTTCCAAGAAATTCAAGTCCTATTGAGAAACCAATCTCTACGTGCCCAGGGTCGAGTCAAGTGGTTAATACAGGTCGCATCAGCAAGTACAATAGTTATTATCATTTCATCATGGAGGCTGAGAGACTGAAAAGTCACGACGTTCATATCATGTATGACCAACAAACCTTATCACATGTATCCTACATGCGGGGATTTTCCATGGAAAACCTGCAAATTGACTTGGAACATCTTGTCGCCATGAATTTACTATCCTATAGAATGATTTCCTTTCCTGTCCGATTTGTTATAAATCCCGGATGCTCAACATTTCTCTCTAGTCGTAGAACCAGGCCTAAACTCTATTTGCAATTTTTCTTTCCAGTCCAATGTGATCATAACCTTCCCTCCTGTGTGTTTGTTGGATACACTACACACAGAGTTCACCTTGTTTGTGCCATGGAAACCTCTCAGAGCACAAGGAAAGGCGCGCGAAGCAGCAAAACTATAAGGTCTGAGCCCTAAAGGGATTGGGATTCATTCTCACTTGCGGAAGGCATTCCCAAAGACGTAGAAGGAACCATTCTTTTACTTGCAAAGAAGACCAGATCAATTCATGGAAAATATAAAATGGAGGGATTCACACACAAAGGGGAGACAATAAGATCCCCCTCTCCCCAGCAACAAATTTCTCAGAGGAGGGGCAGGTTGGGAAAAAACCAAGCGATCGTGGAAGCTCAAATAAGAACCATGCGTTAGATTGATAGCTGAAGAACAACTCAGATGCTCCATCTGGTTAGAACCTTTTGGGGGATCGAGCCGTGAAGATAGGAGAAAAACAAGGAGAGAGGATATCACAAAAGTGAATGAGAAAGTGCCATCTCGGTAACTGAAACGAGCGAAACTGGCCATCACCAAGCTCTATCAGGAAAACATGGAATTAAGGCAACAACTAGCGACAAAGGCCACAAAAGCGTCTGCAATGCAGGGTCACGAAGGGAACATGGTGTGGTTGAAAAGGTAGCTCAGAGAGGCGAAAGACAACAGTGTATATTTGCGAGAAGCACAGAGACTGGCAGAAGAAAAGAACGTGAAACATTCTAGATAATGTGAAACGACCGAGAAAGAAGCCCGTGTAGCTCTTGCTAGCGCGTAGAAAAAACAAGTTTAGTGGGCACTCGTATTTGCACCCACTAAAGATGAGAAAAATATTGATAGCTTTGAATGATACGTTTCTCTTAAGCATGCTACCATTTTGATAATGGCCACGACAATCTAACAACTGTTTACTGCACACAACTCTCAGCAAATGATCACATCACATAAATCGAAGTCGTTATTTACAGACAACAAGCTCCTGACAGACACCTGTTTGTCAGGACTCCTACTCAAAGGAATACAATGACACATATTTTCTCCATGCCAAAGCATGACCAACGATCAAATATCGTGGCGAAACTATGAACAATCATAAGTAAAAGGGAGTGACTATTGCCTGTTTTTGGAAACACCGTGCGAAGCGTCTCCAGTGCATGTTGCTCAGTTTTCCTATTTCTAAGGGTTAGTGGTTAGGAAGCAGGGTAGCCCAAGTGACACCCTCATTTATATATTTCATATTTTCGATGTAAGCCAGGTTGGTTGGAAAATTTGGTAGACGATAGTTATTGTATGTAATCTGAAGTTTTGACCAGAATTTAATGCAAAGGTCTCGTGACTTGATGAAAAGATTCTAGTTGTAACAGTTGGATGTATTGTTATTCTTTCTTTGTGTATGTGCTTTCCTGTTGTATTTATTTCACATCTCTTATTGTCTATTTCAAAATGAGTTATTGAACCTACGAATTTGCTGTACAACGACCCTTGTTCACGCCACTTAGACAAAACATTTTCCTCTAAATCTAAGTCCAAATTCATCCACAGTGGCGCTCCTGAGTTACTTCCTGTAATTTCTCCTATCACACATTACGGTTTTACATTGAAGGTTGTTTCTCTCCTAGCCTTATCCTCTCAAGTCCAGTCACTGAGTCATTTGTCTTGTCTCTTCCTCAGATCGACCCCATAGCATAAGTCTTACCTTTCTATGCCAATATAACCAGAACCCATTATATTAAAGGTGTTAAATCTAGCCATTGCCTTCAAATCCATTTCCTGCGCAGAGATCGCGACTCCCAAGAGAGCCTTCTCCAGATCCGAAAGGCTAGCTTCGATTCTCAAATTTGGTTGAAAAAGTTACCTTTTTCATTTTTTTATCAGCCGAATAGATTTACAAAGTGATAACATGACAAGTGTCAAGTTTCCAACATGACAAGTGTAGCTCCCAACATGACAAGTGTCAAGTTGGGGACATGCATACATACTTTTTGGACTTAGTTCATTTCCAGGCTTTCTTTCCATCATTTCCTTCCATCATTCAACCATGATTCCATGACCATTTTCACCCATGCAGTCAATTATCGTTCGTAACTTCCTGTCACTGTACCTGAACTCGTATCCATAGCCATACCATTTGTGTAGCTAGTTAGCTTAGGAGCTGGACTGAAGAAGCGGGTTGTGGGGCCCGTGGAATATTAAAGAGGCGGGTTGTTAGGCTTGTGAGTGATTTCTTCTCGGGTGAGAGAATTGTTGGGAATTGATTTCTTGAAGGTGCTAAACTACAACTATAGGGCTCAGAGACTTCCTATCCAACCTGTTGCTGAAGCCTAAAAAGGAAGTGGGGAAGACAAAGGACTGTTGAGTAGAGGAGGGGCACACTTCCCAGGGTGTGACAGGCATGTGGAGAATGAGGGACTGTAGGATGTTAATTTGATTTGGCACATGTGACAGAGTCTTTCCTGTTGTCTATGAGCCATTATCCTGGTTAGGAATCCCTTTACCCAGGTGGAGTTTAGTCCCAGCTCGGGGCTAACTCACTGCTGAGATTGATGAGTAGTGTGGTCTAAGGCTAGGAGGTTCATGGAAGGCATGCATGCAGTTGGTGATATTCTTACCAAGATAAGTGTCAATTGTGTGATAAATTTACATGTTGCATTATTAATTATGTGCTCAGTTGTATGGGTTTATACTACGTGTGGTTATAATTGTCTGTATATTTATGGGTATTTCCTGTATATGTTGCATGTATATGTTTACTTTTATTTTAGTGTGAATTCATGCATTTACAAATGCATTTGTCTGTTTTCATTATATATATATACATATATCCACAAGATTTATGTGTGTATATATTTTAATTGCACGCAATTCGAAAAAAAATTATGTGGCATAGCTCAGTTGGATGTTGGGTATGTTACAATATGTTCCGCAGAGAGAACAAAAGAGTTCTCTCGTGTATCGTGGCTCGACCATGGGTGGTTGGGGACATTACAGTATGGTATCAGAGCTTCAGTTTTCAACACTGATCTTTGATGGGCCGAGCAAGTTGAGTCGAAGAGAAATTACATAGAGGATTGATTTCGATGTGGCCAAATTTCAAATCAAAGAGCGTCCATGGTAAATTTAGAAGCAACGACACAAAATTGGGAAAAGCCCCAATTTTTGTTGTTAAATTCATGAGAAAATTGAGGAATTCAGCCAAGTGGTGAGATATTAATGATTTAATATCTATTCAAGCAAATTCAAACCTAGAATTGGTCGAATTTGAAGTTACAGTGAAGCCATGACAGATGGAGCGAGATTAATAATTAAAATTCTCAATTTGTGAATGGAGTTTGGGAAAAATATGTTCTACAAATGTCAACCCACAACAATTTGTTGTTATAGAGGTTGAACTAGTGTTATCAGGGTGAAATTAAATAAACTCCATAGTTGCATAATGTCTATGGTAAAAGTTGGGGAAAATTTAAGAAAAATCCCCAATTTCTGCAGCGAAATTCACGAGGAGTTGATGCGCATAAAAACGTATGTGCGCAGGTGGGTGAACTAAACATGCATGATGCGTAGTAAGAAGCTTGTGATATGTAAAAATTGGGAATCGCATGGAAAAATGATGGCCTGCTGATGTGTGCACTAAATTTTGGCACCGCGCAAAAAAATGTTGGCGTGCTAGTGCACGCACTAAATTTTGGCACCGCGCGGAAAAATGTTGGTGTGCGGGACCACACACTAAATTTTGGTGTCGAGTGGAAAAATGTTAGTGTGCAGGTGTGCACGCTAAATTTATCATTGCACAGTGTGAACACACATAATAATGGTGTGTGGTGTGCGCAATATTGGTAGAGCGCAAAGGAATTTGGTTGGTTCGCGCACAATATGGGTATTTGTTGTTGCGCGATAGTTTAGTTAATGTTGCACGCAAAGTATTGGTGCATGGTGGGGGCATAATAAACTATGGCATGGTGCACTGCGTAGAGTGAAATGCACATGGAATATCAGCGCACCATACAAAAACTGCGCGAAATGGGTAATTGTGCAAGAACCAAAACTATGCGCGGTGGATATTGGCGCGCAACACAAAAGTAGTGCACGCAAGTTATTGGCCAATAGAGAAGTGATGCATGGTATTTATGGATATGCGGAGCATGATTTACCTCATGTTTTTGTTGCGCATGCTATATATGGGTGTATAGGTTGAATGTTTTGTGTGAGAAGTCGTTCAGATGGTGAACAACAACAGAAAACCAGTGAATATATGTGACGTTTTATATCATTTGATCATCATCTTTTTGCAGCGCGTTTTTGAGGCCCTTAAGAGTGTTTTTAGCCACTCAAAAACCACAAGAGTAGAGTGTGCCAAGGCACACTCTATCTTTGCAACTCAAATAAAATATCTCAGATAGATATTTCTATTGGTGTAAATCGTTCGTCAAACAC
>JASDQU010586544.1:17146-28921 GCA_032191745.1 Picea mariana | reverse complement strand
GATTCTTTATTTGCATATGTGCTTTCCTATTATCTTTATTTCACATCTCTTGCTATATATTTCAGAATGAATTATCGAACCTATGGATTCATTGTACAACACCCTTTGTTCATGCCACTTAGACAAAATGTTTTCCTCGAAAGCTAACTCCGAATTCATCCACAACGACACTCTTGATTTACTTCCTGTAATTTCTCCCACCACACATTATGGTTTTACACTGAAGGTTGTTGATCGCTTAGCCTTATCCTCTCAAGTCCAGTCACTGATTCATTTGTCCTATCTCTTCCTTAGATCAACACCATAGCCCAAGTCTTACCTTTCTTCGCCAATATAACCAGAACCTGTTATATCAAAGGTGTTAAATCTAGCCACTACTTTCAAAGCCATATCCCACACAGAGACCGTGCCTCCTGAGAGATCCCTCTCCAGATATGAAAGGATAATTTTGGGTCTCAAAGTTGGTTGAAAAATTTACCTTCATCGTCTATTTATCAGCCAAACAGATTTACGGAGTGCTAACATTTTGGCATTGTTGTCGAGGATGAAACTGAATAGATTTTCCCTATGAAATGACAATCTTTCAGATTGAACCATGAGGGTAACAGAGGGACAAACATCCATACCATTTGAAATCCTTACCATGGCGACTCTAGTCCAAATAGACCAGTATCTCCACATAGCACAGTTTAGGAAAATTGGCTCCAAAGATGATTTACACCAAAGTGAATCCTGACCCAAACCCCTTAGATCCTATGTACGATCCTAATAAGATTGTGCGTAAGGCTAGAGAGTAAGTGCCAAACCCATTATAATACCTGGACATAAGATTTTCCTTGCCCAAAGCCGATGTGAAAAGCATTGATGACCTTGATTTTGACACATTCTTTGAGAAAACTTTGTTCTGGTCGAAGTCAGAAACCATTTTGGATGAGACTATTTTCGACCCAAAGAAGTTCCAAGCCCTAGTATCGAATAATATCCCTTAGAATATGAATCCCCCTAGGGCTATGGCCACCATATTTGCTCCCCTCATCCTGCCCACCCAATTGCATGACTTGCCTCAAAATTATAGCTAGAGGATCAGGCTATACGATGCTGAGGGAAATGTTTCCACTCAGAGGCACCTGGATTGGTTTTATGACTTCATCGAACTGGAGGAGGTGGACTATGTAGATGAAAAAATGTGGTTGTTCACGCAAAGCCTCTCAGGGAGACAATAAAAACCCTTTGCAACTACTGACACAATACAATAACATGAAGAAAGCACCAAAAGAGATTGTGCAGGAATTATCGACCCATTTTTTGAAGGTGTACAACTCGATTCCTGTAGAGGTCAAACCGCCCCCTGGTGCTACGTAGTTGCGGTACACTGATTCCTTCAAAAATGATTTTTCCATGTTGTTAAGAGAAAGAATATTAGTGAATTTATAATATATAATGAGCAATTTCGTAGAAGTCAAAGTAAACATGATGGTGCTAGGAAAAATAAAGCCAAGGTTCAACCGAGGCGACAAGAGACCCTAGGAAGATGCACAACCATTGATGTTGCGGTCCTTAGATGAAAAATTCGACATGATGATGAATACCATGGACACGTTGATGGAGAGGATATCCATAGGAAACATACCTTTTGCACAAGAACATAACAACCAACCTCCTAGAAATATGAACCTCAATAGAAATCAAATCCCTCAAATCAGACAGAGGGAACAAAAAGAGAAAATGGATCAAGGTGACTAGCAAACAAGACCTCCTTTCTAGAAAAAATGCATGAATGAGGATTTCGACTAGATGTTCGATGAGCATATGCATTGTTGCGATGATCAAAACCCACGCATGTTCCTGACGAAGAGTGAGCATGATCAGTATATGAGTAGGAATGGAGACTTCATGCTAGAGGCCGACAATGATATGATACCTGAAACAAATGATGTGCCATCATGGGAGAGAGTAGAGTTCAATAAAGGCTATCAAAAATCCATCATGCAGTTCCAGAAGAAGTATAACCTCTGGAGCAAGGATGTGCCTACCAAGTCGCAACTGACAAACCCCATAAGGAATCCTCTGGTAGACACTCCTTCCACAAGCCAAACAAGGTCAAACAATGTGACCAAAGACACAATAGAGAAATCTAAGTCGAAGGAGGAGGTACCCAAGAAATCCCCAGAGACAGGTCGGGAGATGAGCGGAAAAGAGGTAGAGAAATCTTGTCCCCTTTTCAATTTTGAACATGAGATGGACAAAACAAAAATCTCTGTCCCATTCAATGAACTTATTAGAAAGGATGAGTATCAATAACAAATCATTAAAATGCTGAAAATGGGGGGGACCCCCAATGCTCAAAATCTTTAAGATGATCACCTCACCATCCTTTTTGGTCCACGCATTGAAGAGACAAGTGATACCGAAGACGTCCCTCCTTTCTACGTCAGTCTGAAGATCCACGACATAAACCTGCATAATGCCATGCTGGATTCTGGTGCGTCGCACAACCTCATGCCGAAGGTGATCATGGATGAACTAGGTTTGGATGTCACTAGGCCATACAAAGATCTTTTCTCTTTTTATTCGAGGAAAGTCAAGTGTTTGGGAGTTATCAAATACCTAAGTGTATCATTGGCTCAAATACCCACTAAGAACATGGTCATGGGCATGGTCATCGCAGACATGCCCCCAAAATTTGGCATGCTGCTCTTAAGGTCATGGACTACGAAGGTGAAAGACATGTTGCAGATGGATATGTCATGCACCACTATCCCTATTTCCATCCATGATAGAAGGCTCTACAGAGAAGTGTTGTTGGAGTACATGGTAAGTAGTAAGACACAGGGACATAATCATCTGATATATGCTGTCAAAACTGAGGTGGGGTATTCTATATTCTACAATGACCTGAATTTTGAAGAAGAAGAGTCGAAAACCATTGTAACAGCTGATGAGGAGACCACGTGAGAAACAACAAAATACGCTGACCCAAAAGACCATGTGGAAAATAGGGTGTGGAACATGATTTTTGACGGCCCAGTTAGCAGAGAAGTAGTTGGGGCCGATGTGTGGGTGATCCCCCTTGAAGCAAGCATGAAGCTATGCTCATACAAGCTCATGTTTGATTGCACTAACAACATGGCCGAATATGAAGCACTGAGCATGGGCTTACAAGTTCTGAAAGAATTGGGAGCGAAGAAGATAGTAGTGTGTGGGGATTCATAGTTGATCATAAATTAGGTAAAGGGTGTGTATTAAACCAAACACCTCAGGCTGAGAGCGTGCATAAACTTTTCTTTGGACCTCCTCGAAGAATTCTCAAAATATGACCTATTTTCTATCCCTGGAGAGAAAAATCAGATCGTCGATGCCTTGGCCACCTCGGCCTCAGTTTTTAAGATCCCCATTTTCCCAAACAAAAAGTATTAAATCAAGGTCAAGCATAGGCTGACAATTCATGATAATATCAAACAATGGAAAGTGTTCAATGATGACAAACAGGTGGAAAGATTCCTCCTTATGAGCGACGAGTTCGCTAACACAAACATTTACAAGGAATGTTGCAGCGATGAAGATGAGAGTGTGGATGCACGTAGCAACGATGACCCTTTCCAAAACCAGATCGTGGGAAGGGACATAATACAACTAAAAAATAATGTTATTTCAAAGGGGTTGGTGCCGATGGAAAGGTTGTTTGATGAGAATGATGTGGCTAAAAACCCCAGGATTGCTGCAAGCGAAGAAGACATGGAAGACTGCAACATCCAGACTGAGGAGAACCCAAAGATGGTAAAATTATCCAAGACACTCAGTCTAGAGGCCAATAAGGACTATATAAATCTCATGAAAGATTTCCTAGACGTCTTCGCATGGAGCTACGATGACCTGAAAGTGTATGACATGAAAGTGATCCAACATTTTATCTCTCTCAAGGAAGATCAAAAACCTTTCAAACAGAAGCTGAGACGAATAAATCTCATGTTACTGTCACTAGTCGAGAAAGAGGTAAAAAATATTTTCGACGCTAAAATCATTGTTTCTTTGAGATTTTCGAAATGGGTAGCTAATCTGGTACCTATAAGGAATAAAAGCAACGAGATAAGACTGTGTTTGGACTTCCTAAATTTAAATAAAGTGTCTCTCAAGGACCATTATCCCCTTCCTAAAATGGACTACATACTACAGAAGTTGGTGGGGTCCCAGAAGATGTCTATGCTAGATGGATTCTTAGGATATAATCATATCATGGTCCACCCAGACAACAGAGAGAAGACGACTTTCACAACTCCATGGGGAATGTTAATGTATGCCAAGATGTTGTTGAGCATGATGAATGAGGGAGCCAATTTCCAGAGGGCCATGGACATCGGTTTGCTGATGAAAGGGAAAAATTCATCGTGATTTATTTGGACGACATCACTGTGTACTCTACCTCAGACAAACAACATCTCAAGCACCTGAAGAGAGTTTTCCAAAAGTGAAGAAAATTTGGCATATCATTGAATCCGAAGAAGTCCCACTTTGTGGTAGAAGAAGGAAAGATGTTAGGGCACATCATTTCCAAAGAGGGAATTAATATAGAACCTAGCAGGGTTGAAGGGATCTTGAATATCGACACCCCTCGTAGTAAAAAGGAGGTACAATATTTCCTGGGAAAGGTGAATTGTTTGAGGAGACTCATCCCAAACCTAGCAGAAATCATAAACACATAAATTTCATGCTCAGGAAGGGGAATGAGATCAAGTGGAACCTAGAGGCCAATAAGTCTTTTGAGGATATCAAAGTAGTGCTGACAAAGGCTCCTGTACTAGCTAGCCTGAATTTTACCAAATATTTCCTCTTGTTTTCATTCGCCTTAGAACACACTATTATCGGCGTGCTGCTATAGAAAGACAAACATGATTTTAAAAAACCCATAGCCTATTTCTGCTGGACATTGTGCGACGCTCCACTAAGGTATGAAATCATGGAAAAGTAGGCATATTCCTTAGTAAGGGATTTGAAAGAATTCAGGACATACATACTTCACTCCCATGTTATCACTTGTGTACCCAACAGTTCAGTAAAGGATATTCTGACTCAACTTGACCCAGAAGGAAGGAAAGGCAAGTGGATAGTGGCCATGTTAGAATATGACCTTGAAATCAAGCCTACAAAGATCATCAAAGGTTAGGGTCTCGCAAGGGTGATGGTGTAGTCAAACTGCGATGCTATAAGAATGAATTTCATCGTCGATCTGTTGGAATGCCCCCAAGAAGAAAAAACTACACAAGAGCCTTAACAATTCATCGAATCGCCATGGTACGCATACATCATCTATGTGCTAGAGAATATCCAGGCCCCTCTAGGCATGAGTAAGACTAAGGACATATTTCTCAAAATCAAATCAGTTAAGTTTTTCATCTTGGACAACTCACTCTACTGGAAAGATCTTGGGGGAATATTGTTGAGTTGTTTATTGGAAGATGATGCAAAGTAGGCCATATAGGAATTTCGCAAAGGCGATTATGGAGGACACCACTATTGGAATACCAAAGTGCACAAAATTCTTAGGGTAGGATATTACTAGGCTACAATTTTCACTGACGTATATAAGGAGGTCTCCAACTTCCATGAATGTCATATTTTTGACGGAAGAAGAAAACTGCAGCCCTTGCCACTGAAGCCAATATCATTTGAAGAACGTTTTATGCAGTGGGGTTAGATTTCATAGGATACATAAACACACCATCCTATGCACAACACAAGTGGATACTCACATCCATCGACTATTTCTCGAAATGGATAGAAGCAATCCTCGCAAAAAATGCTACTAACACAATCATTATCCAATTCCTGGAGATGAACATTTTGTCAAGGTTTGGGTATCATGTTAAGATCATTACAGATAATATAGCCACATTCAAGTCTAAGAGGATGGAGAAATTTTTCTAGGATTATAACATAACCCTGGGGAATTCCACGACGTAATATCCGTAAGAAAACAGGTTAGCAAAATCGTCAAATAAAAGCATGACCAGGATTATTAAAAGACTCCTGCAAGAAAACAAGAGAGCCTGGAATAAAAAGCTTATCTACGCATTGTGGGAAGACTAGGTCACCACCAAGAAATCTATATGAACGTCGCATTTCCAGATTGTTTACGACGCAAATTCAATTTTCCCTACTTCACTGGGACCCCCCGTCAGGAATCTTTTGAAGGAACAAGAGGCTGACCCAAATGTTTCACAGAGGAGGATTAATCAGCTAATTGATATGTAGCAGGAAAGAGAGCAGGTGTATAATTGGTCACAGCTTCATCATGAAAAGATAAAGAAATCCTTTGATAACCGTGCTAGGAAAGAGGATTTCTGGTTGGGTGACATAGTTTTGAGATGGGATGCAGGAAATGAAGGTAAAGGGAAGCATGCAAAGTTCAACCACCTTTGGATGGGTCCGTTCAGAATCTGCGATCACAGTGGAAAAAATGTTTATTTTCTAGAAGGATTAGATGGAGAAAGTTTTGATTGGGGGCTGTAAACGACAGGTTCCTAAAACATTACCTGATGGAATAAAATCTGTTTAAGTCATTTGTCATTGTAAATAGTCATTTTATTTTGTGTCGAGTTTGTAGGTCAGCCAAAAATTGAAGCCCGAAGTGAAGGCCCTAAGTTTATGCTGAAGTCTTAGAAGCTGCATCAATAGGTTTACTTTTTTTTCCCCAGTGTCTAGAGGTCAAATAAAGCCCAATGGTAAGGCACCTAGTCTACTGTTCTTTGCTACCTCACAGGGAGGATAACATCCCCATTTGAGCCAACTGTTAGTGCCACCATTTTTCTTTTCAATTTAGAGTAGGTTTTAAAGTCGCGTCGTGACCCATGTGCCCAAACATGTGAATTCAGGTACGTAAAACCATGAGTTTGAGGTCAACAAGTGTCTGGTTGGCCCTTGGCAATAGGAAGGGATGTCAGATTTGAAACTTGTATAAGTGGTACGGGTATGTCCTTTCCAAGAAATTCAAGTCCTATTGAGAAACCAATCTCTACGTGCCCAGGGTCGAGTCAAGTGGTTAATACAGGTCGCATCAGCAAGTACAACAGTTATTATCATTTCATCATGGAGGCTGAGAGACTGAAAAGTCACAATGTTCATATCATGTATGACCAACAAACCTTATCACATGTATCCTACATGCGGGGATTTTCCATGGAAAACCTGCAAATTGACTTGGAACATCTTGTCGCCATGAATTTACTATCCTCTAGAATGATTTCCTTTCCTGTCTGATTTGTTATAAATCCCGTATGCTCAACATTTCTCTCCAGTCGTAGAACCAGGCCTAAACTCTATTTGCAATTTTTCTTTCCAGTCCAATGTGATCAGAACCTTCCCTCCTGTGTGTTTGTTGGATACACTGCACGCAGATTTCACCTTGTTTGTGCGATGGAAACCTCTCAGAGCACAAGGAAAGGTGCGCGGAGCAGCAGAACTATAAGGTCTGAGCCCCAAAGGGATTGGGATTCATTCTCACTTGCGGAAGGCATTCCCAAAGACATAGAAGGAACCATTCTTTTACTTGCAGAGAAGACCAGATCAATTCGTGGAAAATATAAAATGGAGGGATTCACACACAAAGGGGAGACAATAAGAGCCCCCTCTCCCCAGAAACAAATTCCTCAGAGGAGGGGTAGGTTGGGAAAAAACCAAGCGATCGTGGAAGCTCAAATAAGAACCATGCGTTAGATTGATAGCTGAAGAACAACTCAGACGCTCCATCTGGTTAGAACCTTTTAGGGGATCGAGTCGTGAAGATAGGAGAAAAACAAGGAGAGAGGATATCACAAAAGTGAATGAGAAAGTGCCATCTTAGTAACTGAAACGAGCGAAACTGGCCATCACCAAGCTCTATCAGGAAAACATGGAATTAAGGCAACAACTAGCGACAAAGGCCACAAAAGCATCTGCAATGCAGGGTCACGAAGGGAACATGGTGTGGTTGAAAAGGTAGCTCGGAGAGGCGAAATACACCAGTGTACAGTTGTGAGAAGCACAGAGACTGGCAGAAGAAAAGAACATGAAACATTCTAGATAATGTGAAACGACCGAGAAAGAATCCCGTGTAGCTCTTGCTAGCGCGTAGAAAAAACAAGTTTAGTGGGCACTAGTATTTGCACCCACTAAAGATGAGACAAATATTTATAGCTTTGAATGATACATTTCTCTGAAGCATTCTACCATTTTGATAATGGCCACGACGATCTAACAACTGTTTACTGCACACAACTCTCATCAAATGATCACATCACATAAATCGAAGCCGTTATTTACAGACAACAAGCTCCTGACAGACACCTGTTTGTCAGGACTCCTACTCAAAGGAATACAATGACACATATTTTCTCCATGCCAAAGCATGACCAACGATCAAATATCGTGGCGAAACTATGAACAATCATAAGTAAAAGGGAGTGACTATTGTCTATTTTTGGAAACACTGTGTGAAGCATCTCCAGTGCATGTTGCTCAGTTTTCCTATTTCTAAGGGTTAGCGGTTAGGAAGCAGGTTAGCCCAAGTGACAACCTCGTTTATATATTTCATATTTTCGATGTAAGCCAGGTTGGTTGGAAAATTTGGTAGACGATAGTTATTGTATGTAATCTGAAGTTTTGACCAGAATTTAATGCAAAGGTCTCGTGACTTGATGAAAAGATTCTAGTTGTAACAGTTGGATGTATTGTTCTTATTTCTTTGTGTATGTGCTTTCCTGTTGTATTTATTTCACATCTCTTATTGTCTATTTCAAAACAAATTATTGAACCTACGAATTTGTTGTACAACGACCCTTGTTCACGCCACTTAGACAAAACATTTTCCTCTAAATCTAAGTCTGAATTCATCCACAGTGGCGCTCCTGAGTTACTTCCTGTAATTTCTCCTACCACACATTACGGTTTTACATTGAAGGTTGTTTCTCTCCTAGCCTTATCCCCTCAAGTCCATTCACTGAGTCATTTGTCTTGTCTCTTCCTCAGATCGACCCCATAGCCTAAGTCTTACCTTTCTATGCCAATATAACCAGAACCCATTATATTAAAGGTGTTAAATCTAGCCATTGCCTTCAAATCCATTTCCTGCGCAGAGATCACGCCTCCCAAGAGAGCCTTCTCCAGATCCGAAAGGCTAGCTTCGATTCTCAAATTTGGTTGAAAAAGTTACCTTTTTCATTTTTTTATCACCCAAATAGATTTACAAAGTGATAACATGACAAGTGTCAAGTTTCCAACATGACAAGTGTAGCTCCCAACATGACAAGTGTCAAGTTGGGGACATGCATACATACTTTTTGGACTTAGTTCATTTCCAGGCATTCTTTCCATCATTTCCTTCCATCATTCAACCATGATTCCATGACCATTTTCACCCATGCAGTCAATTATCGTTCGTACCTTCCTGTCACTGTACTTGAACTCGTATCCATAGCCATACCATTTGTGTAGCTAGTTAGCTTAGGAGCTGGACTGAAGAAGCGGGTTGTGGGGCCCATGGAATATTAAAGAGGAAGGTTGTTAGGCTTGTGAGTAATTTCTTCCCGGGTGAGAGAATTGTTGGGAATTAATTTCCTGAAGGTGCTAAACTACAACTACAGGGCTCAGAGACTTCCTGTCCAACCTGTTGCTGAAGCCTAAAAAGGAAGTGGGGAAGACAAAGGACTGTTGAGTAGAGGCGGGGCACACTTCCCAGGGTGTGACAAGCATGTGGAGAATGAGGGACTGTAGGATGTTAATTTGATTTGGCACATGTGACAGAGTCTTTCCTGTTGTCTATGAGCCATTATCCTGGTTAGGAATCCCTTTACCCAGGTGGAGTTTAGTCCCAGCTCGGGGCTGACTCACTGCTGAGATTGATGAGTAGTGTGGTCTAAGGCTAGGAGGTTCATGGAAGGCATGCATGCAGTTGGTGATATTCTTACCAAGATAAGTGTCAATTGTGTGATAAATTTACATGTTGCATTATTATTTATGTTCTCAGTTGTATGGGTTTATACTATGTGTGGTTATAATTGTCTGTATATTTATGGGTATTTCCTGTATATGTTGCATGTATATGTTTACTTTTATTTTAGTGTGAATTCATGCATTTACAAATGCATTTGTCTGTTTTCATTATATATATATATATATATATATATTCTTATATCCACAAGATTTATGTGTGTATATATTTTAATTGCACGAAATTCGAAAAAAAATTATGTGGCATAGCTCAGTTGGATGTTGGGTATGTTACAAAATGTTCCGCAGAGAGAACAAAAGAGTTCTCTCGTGTATCGTGGCTCGACCATGGGTGGTTGGGGACGTTACAATATGGTATCAGAGCTTCATTTTTCAACACTGATCTTTGATGGGCCGAGCAAGTTGAGTCGAAGAGAAATTACATAGAGGATTGATTTCGATGTGGCCAAATTTCAAATCAAAGAGCGTCCATGGTAAATTTAGAAGCAACGACACAAAATTGGGAAAATCCCCAATTTTTGTTGTTAAATTCATGAGAAAATTGAGGAATTCAGCCAAGTGGTGAGATATTAATGATTTAATATCTATTCAAGCAAATTCAAACCTAGAATTGGTCGAATTTGAAGTTACAGTGAAGCCATGACAGATGGAGCGAGATTAATAATTAAAATTCTCAATTCGTGAATGGAGTTTGGGAAAAATATGTTCTAGAAATGTCAACCCACAACAATTTTTTGTTACAGAGGTTGAACTAGTGTTATCAGGGTGAAATTAAATAAACTCCATAGTTGCATAATGTCTATGGTAAAAGTTGGGGAAAATTTAAGAAAAATCCCCAATTTCTGCAGCAAAATTTACGAGGAGTTGATGCGCATAAAAACGTATGTGCGCAGGTGGGTGAACTAAACATGCATGATGCGTAGTAAGAAGCTTGTGATATGTAAAAATTGGGCATCGCATGGAAAAATGATGGCCTGCTGATGTGTGCACTAAATTTTGGCACCGCGCAAAAAAATGTTGGCGTGCTAGTGCACGCGCTAAATTTTGGCACCGCGCGGAAAAATGTTGGTGTGCGGGACCACACACTAAATTTTGGTGTCAAGTGGAAAAATGTGAGTGTGCAGGTGTGCACGCTAAATTTATCATTGCACAGTGTGAACACACATAATAATGGTGTGTGGTGTGCGCAATATTGGTAGAGCGCAAAGGAATTTGGTTGGTTCGCGCACAATATGGGTATCTGTTGTCGTGCGATAGTTTAGTTAATGTTGCATGCAAAGTATTGGTGCATGGTGGGGGCATAATAAACTATGGCATGGTGCACTGCGTAGAGTGAAATGCACGTGGAATATCAGCGCACCATACAAAAACTGCGCGCAATGGGTAATTGTGCAAGAACCAAAACTATGCGCGGTGGATATTGGCGCACAACAAAAAAGTAGTGCACGCAAGTTATTGGTGCAATAGAGAAGTGATGCATGGTATTTATGGATATGCGGAGCATGATTTACCTCATGTTTTTGTTGCGCATGCTATATATGGGTGTATAGGTTGAATGTTTTGTGTGAGAAGTCGTTCAGATGGTGAACAACAACAGAAAACTAGTGAATATCTGTGATGTTTTATATCATTTGATCATCATCTTTTTGCAGCGCGTTTTTGAGGCCCTTAAGAGTGTTTTTAGCCACTCAAAAACCACAAGAGTAGAGTGTGCCAAGGCACACTCTATCTTTGCAACTCAAATAAAATATCTCAGATAGATATTTCTATTGGTGTAAATCGTTCGTCAAACAC
>JASDQU010586543.1:157168-170961 GCA_032191745.1 Picea mariana | reverse complement strand
GGATGGCTATGGGGAATTCTCTACTTATGAGAAATCGTTACAGGTCAAGGGAGTAATCCCGAGTGGAACGAGAAATTTGTATTCAATATATCAGAAGGGGTTTCTGATCTGGCCGTCAGAGTCATGGACAAGGATGATTTCACCTCCGATGACTTTGTCGGAGAAGCAAGGTAAGACTGCTTCAGATCCATCCATCCAACCACATATTTGGATATGAATTCTGATAAATTGCATTTTTTGGTGCGAGAGAAGCATTCCACTGGACGGAGTATTCGAGGCAGGGAGCTTACCCACTACTGCTTACAGCGTGGTTCTTGCGGACAGCACCTACTGTGGGAAGATCAAATTGGGTCTCACCTTCATTTCCAAGGTCACAATCTCATGCCGTGTTTTTCTTAATCTCCTTTGTTTATAATTAAGAGATTGTAAATAAGACTAGCACAGCTGCAAACTTGTGGCTGGTGAAAGCCCAAAGGTGTTAGTTGGGAAAATTTTCAACGCAGTAAAAATCCTAGTTAAAAATAACTCTAATTGATATCAGGGTCATAAAAATTTTTGGTTCAGTAAATAATTTAGGAAATTTACATTAGGCTAGCCAGAAACTGAGAATATGAAAGAGTTGGAATTAAGTTTGCTAATCATTTAAATGTGGCAATTAAATGGTCACACAGTAATTTTTAATCATATTAAATAAATGTTAAAAAGTAAACAGGTTAACTGAAACCCTAAAAAATGCAAGAAAGTTATAAACATGGGATTTCATTTATTGATTTGGAAGGACTACCAAGAATATGCCAGCATTTTCAATTGATAACCATAAATGTAAGCCTTTCCACATAAATATGTATTTTCATTATTTGAGATTATGTGGAATTGTCAATTGAAATATATACATTTTTATAAATTAATATTTTTTTACTAAACAATTGAGAGAAATCAAATCTCTGGTGATGCAAACCTTTAACCTTTCTTCAAGTTTTTCACTAGGGATTAAGATGGATCTCTGTTATTACTAATTTCCTTAATTATCTTCTTGAAACATGAAACCAATGATTCAAATAATTTAAATAAAAAAAAAAATTAATATATTTTTACTAAACAAAATTGCTCATATAGATCTTGAGCTTAAGATGGATCTATGCTGGTTACTAATTTCCTTAATTACTTTCTTGAAACATTAAACCGAGAATTCAAATAGTTTAAATAAAAAAAAAATTAATATTTTTATACTAAACAAAATAATGTAAGTAAAATTACAAAGTGGGTAGCATGTTTGTTATCCTGTTATTCTCCCCATCTTGATTCAATTTCCACAAAATAGATATATTAACAATCAACCAAATTTGAAACTTGAACCTTACCTAAATAATCCCAAAACTTTTGAAATTATAATAAAATAATAATAATTAACTCAAAAATTTAAAAATCTGAAAAAGTGAAAGAACATTCAATGTGGCTGCATTGAATGTTTCACTGCAGCAAACTCGTGGCTGGTGAAAGCTTAAAGGTTTCATTTGGGAAAATTTCCAATGCAGTAAAAATTCGGTGGGTAGTTAAAAAGAACTTTAATTAGAACTTTAATTGACATCAGGTTCATAAAAATCCCTAGTTCAGTAAATAATTTAGGAAATTCACATTAGGCTAGCTAGGAACGAAGAATATGAAAGAGTTGGAATTAAGCTTGCTAAGTATTTAACTGTGGCAATTAAATGGTCACACAATAATTTTTAATCATATTAAATAAATGTTAAAAAGTAAATAGGTTAATTGAGATTTTAAAAAATTCAAGAAAGTTATAAACATGAGATTTCATTTATTGATTTGGAAGGACTACAAATAATATACGAGCATCTTCAATTGATAACCATAAGTGTAAACCTTTCCACATAAATATATATTTTCATTATTTGAGATTATGTAGAATTGTCAAGATTGACATATATAATTTTTATAAATTAAATACTTTAAATAAAAAATATTGTAAAGTGGTTGGAATAAAAAGTTATACAGTGGTTTGAATAAAAAAATTATACATTAATTTTTAAATTTATTTATTTATTTTATTATTATAAAAATAAATTAAATTTGATTAATTTAATTAGATTTCGATAGTTTTGTTTGGAAAGCGACCAAGATTCGAAACTTATAATAATAAAAAGAAATTCCTAAAAATATATATATTATATAAAAAAAATTAAATAAATAAACTTATCCATGGATTTTGGTGTTGATGTTATAATAGACAAAAGAAGAACACATGATTTGCACTGAAGAAGAAGAGGACGTATGTGGCTGGAGAAAAGGATGGGTGTAATCAAAATATTTTGCTTCTTCTCAAGATGTCAACAATAGATTTTATGAAGTAAGCGACAATGCTGACAACAAATTAAGTTGTGATAGTGTTGGAATTAATGTCAAAGGTTATGTAAAGAGTGTGTACATTTTGTAGTGAAGTGTTTTGTAAATGAAAGAAGACTTTAATAGGAATAATGTGGTGAGATGGTGTTTGTGGATTATGGTTAAGATTTTATTACAATGAATATAAGTGAAATTTTATGTTTGTTTTTTAATTAATTTTATTTTGTATTTATTAAATGTTTAGAGAGATTAAATTTGTTAGGGTGGAAAAAAAAATTAATGAAAGAAAACTTAAGAAAGGTTTTCACTTTTATTGATTTGATCCCTCTAAGAATTAGATCCATGAGTAAGATAAATGTATGGTGGTCACTCTTAAAAATTTGTAGACAATAAACATGGACATAGATAATATATATCATTATATAGTTTCTTTTGATAATATATGTTCATTATATTTTTGCCTTTAAAAATATATTTTCATTTCATTGATATTCATTTTATTAAAATTTTATTTTTCATATTTTTGGACATTTTTAGTTCTATATTTTTATTCTTATTCTAATAAAAATTATTTATAAATATTATTATTCTTATTCTTATCTTGAAGGCCAACCAGAATCATAAATGCGTCATTCTGAAGTATGTGTGGCTTTTTGCGTCCACAGTCGCGCATCGGCGCATGTGTGCCTTTCCATCATTTTTGGTTGGCGCATGTGCACGCTCTTCCCTTGTATTCTAAGGGCATGCTAATTTTATAGCCAGTTGTATAGTTTTGTGCCCTTTGGAAATGCATTTTTTGTGGATGAACTAATAGGTGTTTGGAGATGCTGGATTCTTGTAACCATTTGCGGACGGAATTTCAGTGATAACAGATGCCCCCTAATGTGTGAGGTTAGGAGCATACGTATAGCCGAAATACATCAATGTTTTTTCTACTAAGAGTACCTTTGTAAGAAATAATGTTGAGAGGAATTGCAGGAGTAACCCATTGGAGGGAGAGGGGAATCTGTGGGACCCAAACCTTTCACTAGGTGTGGAAAAATAAAACTGTGTACAAATGAGGAAGGCATGCCCCATGCTCGTGTTATGTAGCTAAAAAATGTGTAAGACAGTAACTGAAATTGTGTGTTGGTGTAGATGACTTCAGCGCCCTTCAGGGCGTTTTGATAATGGCAGACGAAAATTCTGATGGTGAACAAACTCTGAAAAGAGGTGATGACACCTGTAAGAAGTGTCAAGGATTCATGGGCATTGATAGCCCAACAAATTTTAGAGGTCTTTGACAAATATAAAAAGAAACTGCAATAATCACGAAGTAAGACCCACCAAAACATGAGAAAGTGTTGAAGTCGAATGTTATGGGGGTCAATGACAACATAAAACAATGGTGGTTCTCTCTGTGCCATCTGAGACTTCTCATTGTAAAAGTAATGAGAGTCAAGATACTATCACCCTTCTAGAAACTGTGCTGATGTTGACAGCAAGGAAGACACGACTCCAAGGAGCGAAGGGCTTCATGAAATCCACTGGATAAGATCAGGAATTGATGAGGAACATGGACGAAGTCGAGGAGTGGTGAGACTCAAGAATACCCTTGGTTGGGGATATAAGTGAAGGATGAGTGGCAACAACCGTGAAACTAAATCTAGCATCCGGGGGACGATTATACGTGGGTAAATTGTGTCAGAGGCATGACAAAATGAACAAACACAGATATGAGAGGTGTATGGACTGTGAGAGACCCGAGGTTTATGGATGATCTCAACAAGGGTAGGAGGTGAAAAATGCCCCAACCAAGGATGACATGGGTTTCTTTGCCCAAAAAATAAGGTCACTGAAGGCGACAACAGAAAGCGACGTAAATGATGGAAACAAAGGTTTTGTACAATTACCAAATGCATAAAGAATAAGTTGGGATAAGTGTGCAGATACAGAAATGGGTGCCCAAGTGCAAGATGGCTTGGCCGGTGAGGGTGTAAGTTGCGGGGAAAATAGGTGGAGGGTGGGGGCCTCATAGGTGGGTTTCTGTATGAGGTAAAGGAATGGAGGACAATATGAAGATGGGAAAACTGATGGTGGAGGAAATGGAGGGTTAATGATACTGCAGAGGTGCAGTCAAATGTGAACCATAATGAGATTAGTCGAGAGTCCATTTGGGAAAATTAGCAAAATGAGGAGACTGAGCATGTGGCTAATTATCGAGAATGCAAAGACTATTGGGACTCCCAACCCTAGGGGATGAAAACAACATGAGTGTCAAAGTGAAAAAGGGGACTACAATTGGGACAACTCATGTAGGAGAGAGTGTTGCCGGTTGACAATATTGAAAGGCAATGGAGGTGTGAGTACTGCAAAGACGGATGGGGGGACCCTAGAGGTAAATTTCGGAGGGTGTGACTGGGAGATGCAATTGATATTCAGAAGGAATGATTACATGCTAGTGCCGATGATATACCTGAAGGGGATGTGTTGATGCATGATGACCAAATACCTTCACACATAAAAACTGAATACTCAACATGAAAAATATCTGAAGATAAAGAACATATAACAGTTATTCAATAATTGTGAATATAAGCATGCATACCTGGTCAAGATGTGAGAAACATGCGTCTTCCAGGGCCGAGGATAGATGGTGACCTATGGGAGGGTGAAATCGGGAACACGTGGAGCTGGAGAGTTCTCAGGGGATTCCTAAGGGAGGAGCTCTACGACTAGTGGGACATCAGATAGTAAAGAAGCCTCTGTGGGAGGAAGGGTATCTCTAGGAAGGGTTAGGCTCGTAATGTGAAACTTGATCGATGGTGATGAGCTTCCCATTATGGGGGAACATCATAGTTCGAAACACAGAAGAGGCGACTTCCTTCATAGCGTACATGTAGCTACGACCGAACAAGATATTGTAATTGAGTGGGGCGTTGATAACCTCAATATCAATAAGGATAGTCTTGCCCTCGAGTTCAATGGGGAAATTTTGAAAGAGCCCTTCAGGAGAGGATGTTCGTCCATTATAAGCTCTCAAAGTGATGGAGGATGGTATGAGCTCGGGGGAGCCAATTTTCTGCCATACGGTTTTGGACATGATACATGTGGATGCACCTTCATCAATGATGCAATGATGAACTGTGATGTTCCAGATTTTAACCAGTATTTGGAATGCTACCAAAGTGGGGAGACGGGGTTCCCCACTATCAAGATAGAACGTGATAAGTCTAGTATCAGCAGGGTCAACTGTCCCCAGGGCGGAAAGCAATGAATTTNCTAAGACTGACATGGCAGCATGATATTGTGCTAGGTCATCGACCAGACTATAATTGTGGGCCTCCCTAGCTTGAGGGCTATTTACATTCCGTCGTAATGGGATGCAAGGAATACAAAGGGGTTTTTCAGTATTAGGGCATGGAATCATCAAAGGTGGTCCAGTTGTGACTAGGATTGCTTCCGAGGTAGTGTGAGCAGATTCAGGGGGTGCGATGTATTGACGATTGTGTGTTTGTAGAAGGATTTATTCCTCGCTAGTGAGGAGGATAGTGCGATCTGCAGGGGTGGTGGTGTTTGGATATTGTCCCATCTGTGGTGAGGCAGGGTGCATCTCCTATTGAGTATTCATCACCCCTTGGTGTGGAATGGGATTTTGTAACACGGCTGGGGGTGGTTCCTACACATATTGTTGTGGGGCCTGCTGAGGGGCACGTGGTGCTAGGGGACGTGGTCCATTCATAGATTATTTAATCTATTTAAAGTCAGCGATTTGAAGGAAATGGTGAGTATAATGGCCATACTCACCGTAAAGGGCACAAGGGAAGTTATTCTTCCCTTGGCATTTGTTGTTATTTCCCCCTTGGGGGTTCTGGTTCCCCTGATTCTGGTTGCCCCCGGAAGGTTGTTTATGTTGGGGGTGATTCCCTCCTGGTTATGGATTATTATTGTTGCGGTTTTTTCCTTTATTTTTGGCATTATTGGACTGATGGGTCGGATTTTCCGTATTCAGTTGTTCAAAGTTTTGAAATTGTTGAATGGGAGAGAGATGAACAAAGTTAACCCCAACGTGTGATTGTCCTTGTGGTGGAACCATGGGCTGTGGAGGGTTATGAAAAGGAAAGTACAATTATTTTATGGTAATGATCCGTAGGGTACATAGGAAGGCATAACGCTTTCACTAGTACTTAGGGTGTAAGATGAGGTAGAGGGGTTACCAGAACTTGGTTGAACAACCGGACGCATTGTGGGTGCCGGCGGGGGTCTACTTATGGGTGGAGGAAGGGAAACATGGTATGACTATTGATAACGGGGAGGAGGATAATTAGGGTGTCCTCCATATATCGACGGATATTGAGGTTTACCGTACATAAGTGTTTGTTGGGGGTGCATATTGTGGTGTGTTGTGGTACCAATCAATCCATCCGCTGAGTGAGACATCCTAGGTTTGTCTTGGCCGAATGGTATGGGTCTTGGGACGTCAGGTAGCACTGTGTATAAGTATCCCGACTGTGCATAAATGAGGTCGTATTGTTGAGCCTTGCTAATGGCTTCTTTTTCTGATTGAGGGAAGGTGGAGGCCACATCTTTGGCAAGGAGTGAGACAAGTGATCTGAGAAACCAATCAAGGCATTGTTGCTTGGTGGTTTCTTCTTTGCATAAACTACGTCGTCTACACCATTCATGAATGTGGTCGGTGATATGTGTGGCTGAGGTTTGTTTAAACTCGGATAGTAGCTCAAGACCATTGTCATGGCGGATTGGTAATTTGAAAGAAGGTAAAAAATTTGTTGGCCAAATATTCAAGAGTCACATGGGACCCTGATTATTCATCTACATGCCACTTGGTTGATGGGCTAGTGAGTGTGCGTTGGAATAACCTTAATCGGACGGAGTCGTACTCGTCCATGATGTTGTTTGAAGAGAACCATAAGTGGAAGGTCATGACATGGTTGGCAGGGTCATCTCCCGCCTTCCATTCAAACTTGGGGATGTCTAAAGGTAGTTTGGTGGGCATTGCAAGCCATGTGGGGTCATGCAATATAGGATCATTTGTGAGATTACTTAGATCTGGTATGTTGAGGGAAGCCAAGTGTGGCATCTGGAGTGGTGGTGGAGGGTTAGTTCCATCCATGGTGTGAGTGGTTTCTGTACCTAACCTGTGAGAGGGGTTAGGTGGGGTTGTACTTCCCCCTTGGGAATAAGTTTCCTCCCTGCATCCTCGTAGAGGAGGGCGAGTGGATGGGTGACCTTGGGTAGTGGAGCCAAGTAAAGTGGAACCAAGAAAATATGATCCTAAGACAATAGCACTCACAGGGGTGTGAGAGGGTGGAGCCGATGAGTTGGAAAGACTAGGAACTCCCCCTAGAATAGGAGGGAGATGTAGCAAGCATCTGGAACGATAGGGATTATATGGGTCCCCTATGATGTTCGACTAGAAAAGTGAATGTGTGCAAATGGTGATAAGAGTAATAAATGAACAAGAGACTTTGTATAGCTTGGACCTTCATAACATATCTCTTAATTGCGTGTAACTACAAGATCATTTATACATAAATCAATTGATAAAGAAGCACATATGTGGGTAGATGGATTTTGTCTGCATGGGAGAACAAAGAAAACAAATGCTCGTTTCCTAAAAGACATAACATCCTTCCTCTCAAATAGCACTGGACCTTCCAATAACACTCGACAGTGGGGTCTGAAGCCACCAGAAGAAGAACTAGTGAAGGATGAAACAATCAGTTATAATGAGGGGTATAGGGTGCATATCTCGAAAGAGCTGGCGATATTTCCCAATAGCCACACAAAATATGATAAAGGTGCAATTGCAGCCCACAATTGCCACCAGGGTAGATGTCCTAAAATCTAGTTACTAGGTACCTCAGTCAACGTGCAGATTTAGATTTTCAGCCTCAGAAATGGGTCACGGGCTGGATCCCATCCAAGAGGTGGGTGCCTCAGGGGGGACACACAGAACAACTAGACCTCAGCCTTTGACCCTTCACGTGTATCTCCCTGCCTTATGGTGTAGGAACACTTCACTTGGAGGATTTAAAAGGTCCCTATTTGTCAACTTCTAATGTTTGAGGACGTGAGAACCAGATAACGAGGAGTTTTTTGGATGCCTATCCGTGAGATCCTACGTAGACTAAAAAAATTATTTTGGAACCTCCTGTGGAGGAAAACTTAGTGAGTTTTTAGAAATTTTTTAGATGTGGTTGTTTCAAATATTGGGGGTGTGAACCAATCTCATTCAAATTAAGTGGGAGTGGATAGTTTCCTCAAGAAAAGGGTGGGGCGTTTCAGAATTCCTTTGGAGGAAACTTACTTCAACCTCCACAATTCGAGATGAAACTATGTGACTGAGTAGTGACTTTGTATGTGAACAAGTGATATAGTGCACCAAATTTTTAATAATTTAGGTGTCACCTTGCAGCATGTGGACTTCATGTGGTCCTTACAAGTCTTGATTACCTATCTTACAAGATGTCATTGGTACAACCTTGCGTAATTTTAAAGTCCCTAGAGAACTAGCATGTGGACATATGGGTCCTTACCAATCCTTTAACTCCCTGGTGTGATTTAATCTAAGAAATCTTCAAAAGACTATCCTAGATTGTGGACATGTGGGTGTGTATGGGCCCGTTACAATAACCTTTAAACTCCCATAGTGATGTAAACTAAGAAAATAGCTTCAAAACTATCCTATATTTGTAGCATGTGGGCATGTATGGGCCCTTACAAATTTAAGATGTATTGAAAAAGAAACCAAGAGGAGTCCCGAGGGGGCTGCTTTCCTCTCCTAAAGATTTTGTTTTTAAGGGAGATGAAATCTTTCCTCAATTGTTTTTTTTATTCTCAAGATCGCTCTATCATGCGAGAGGAGAGCATACTTAATAATTGAAGTCCAATTTCTGGTCCCAATGCAAGCGTTTATATATGTGATATAGAATGATTCCAACGTAACTTTAATCAAAGTAATCCATCCATGTGGAAAAATGAAAGCAAAAAGAGGATAAATATGGATTTTAACCCCCTAAGTGCCTATGTTTTGACTAACCCTTCATGTGGAGAGGGAATATAAGTGTGGTGCATATTACAATTTTCATAGAATCACTCTCAATAAGGATATGGGATTTCAAAATATCACAAAAACCATTACAATCTGAAATTTCTGAATAGATGCGTGGTTTGCAGTGTAGACATAGGTGCATGTGGCGCCAATGCGCAGAGAAACAATGACCTGTTGGCGCAGGTGCGCAGAATGCATTGAGGAACAAAGTGTTCATGGTGCACGTGCTCATAAGGTGTGCATGTGGGTTAAAAAACCTACACACTTTCTCATACATGGTCGCGAAGAAAATTTCGGATGACATTTTCTTATCTTAGCTCTGAATTTGGATTTTTGCGGGCAGGCTTGGGCCAGTTATGATCCCTGGAAGTTAAATAAACCAAAAATAAGTGCTCAAACAATCCAAATGGGGAGGAAATTGACACCTATCTCCAGTGGAGTCACCAATCTGTTGTATCATTTTCGTCACCTGAATGAGAAAAAGGACACTTGCAAGTTCAGTTGGGTTAGATGAACAGGACATAAATGAATGCAAGAGTTAGAAACATCAAACATAAGAAATAAACAAACAACTAAGCTAACAACAATTAAAGAAACTAAAATAAAGTGCATAAGGATAGTAGAACCAAAATTAACCAAACAATTGACCAATATTCATGCCACCAATGGATAGATTGTATTAGTGGGAAAAAACCAAAGAGAAAGGGAGACTTATGAGTCCCCTCTTCCTCCAAGGGAGGGATCTTGAATCCCCAATGTGAGAGATCTTCTTACAAATAGAAAACTAGAAGGAAATGGTGAATAAATCCAAAGCTCATTCACTCAAGAGGTGATGTGAATGGCTCAATGAAATGGTGCTTATGTGCTCCAATGAGGAAAGAGGTTCCTTGTAGGAGAATATAGGAAGCATAACAATACAAATAGATTCTTGGAAATATAGTTCACCCATGTCCTCTTTTTATAGCAAATCTTTGAGGCGTTATCCAAGTAGTCTTGAGTGTGAACAAGGGGACCTTTAGAGCACCTTTAGGTCTTTGACTAACACCCCACTCAGATTTAGCTCAGATTTGGGGGTGAAATCGATTTGGGAGATGAACCAGAAGTGGGTGGAAAGATGACTAGAATCATAAATGCATTGTTCTGAAGTATGCGTGGATTTTTGCATCCATAATTGCGCATCGGGCGCATGTGCGCTTTTCCAACGTTTTCGACTGGCGCATCTGCACGTGCTTCCCTTATATTCTGAGTGCATGCTGATTTTATAACCATTTGTATAGTTTTGTGCCCTTTTGAAATGCATTTTTTGGGCCATGGATAAACTAATAAGTGTTTGGAGATGCAGGATTCCTGTAACCATTTGCGGACGAAATTTCAATGATAACAACCATCATGTTTCTGGTATTCTATTTGCATTTTATTCCATATTGTTTACTCTCATTTATTCCAATATGTAGTGTAATTAAATCTTACCTTTATTGTACTAATACTATACGTTCCTTGGATTGTTTCTTAAATCAATATAGTTGTATTGAATTTCAAAATGTATCTTTACTAAAATTAATGAATGAACTTATTTTTCAATATATCGTTGAAATTAATGAAGCTATTCATTTTAGAGCCTCTTGTTATTGAAATATATGCAAATGGATCATTTTGCATTGTTTTTTTTGTAAGCTATCCTCTGTATTTATATTTCCATAAAAATATTATACAAAAACTTTGCTGCTGGTCTGCAGCTTGGGAAACCATACCAACAACAATGCATCAATTTTTCTATGAGTCTATGAAACTTCTGACTCTTAAAAATGTAAAACTGAACATAATAGAACCTATATTTATCATTTTTACAAAAAAATAGTTGTTGTCTATAATCTAAATGACTGCAATGAGGTGGGGTATGGACACTCAAGCCTCTTATATTGAACAACAAACTAAGTAAACTAAAAACCATGAAAATGAAGCAATTGGATGATGATCCTCAACAACATAGACTTGAGGTTAGGGAAAGTCCAGGTTTGTCAGGTCTAGGTCGACCAACTTGTTTGTTAATAGGTTCAACTTGTGATCTACTAGTTTGATCTGTAATTGCACATCATCTAGTTGTAGCAAGATTTCCTAGTGAGCCTCATGTCACTCAACTAGAAAACAAACCATCAACATTTTTACGTGCTAATAAACATCGATGGTCTTCAAATAATAATATTCTCGAGGTCGAGTGGTGCCTGAATATGAAATCCATGAACTTGTAGAGTGCAACACTTTCTCATATGAAATGAAGTGTCGAAGGACTCGGGTGTCTCCCTCTACCAGGTCTATCTCAACTCTCATATTTGGTGGGGTGTGGGTCTTACAAGCCTCGACTAAATCCTTGGTCGCAATGATGAGAGCCTTAGTGGCCTTTAGAATGACAAGAAGAGCCCCCATGGGAGCAGTGGGAGGAACCACCATGGGCCATGGGAGAAAAAGAAACAAACACAAACCACAAGGAAATTCATAGATGGAGGAGGTAAGGTTCGAAAGGTGGCCAGGGAGAGAATGACTGCAGAGGGAGTGAATGGGAAACAAGGGGGCGAGACTGAGACCAGAATAGCAGAGGAAAGATAAGGGAGTGGTTGTTGCATCACCGTGATTGAGGGTAAGGCTCATAATGGACTGAATGTCGGGTCGTGGATTTCATGATGACATGTGATGCAACTTTTGGAGAGTGGGATGTGCAAAGAACAAGACAAAGGATCTGAATGTACCAAGCAAGAGTCATCGGATTGAGACCAAGGGTGAAGTGATGATGAGCCAGGGAGGTTAATCCATGCATGAGGGTAGTGGAGTTATAAAACATGGGCGGGTGGCAAGTGCTAGATAACAAGTGTGGAAAGTGGTGACTCACCTCGGGGGAAACCCCATTTCTCGTTGCTTCCTTGTCACCTGATACAGGGGGCGTGATTCACTTGGGATAGAGAAAGGAAATTAGAGTGGATGGGATATTGGGAGACAAGATCCTAGACCGATTCCAGAGGATTGTCTTCTATGAGAATTGCCTCATTAGCGAGTCTGTCACCGAGTTTGTTAGCATACAATTTAATATGTGAGGGGATGATGGCTTCTACCTTGGGGAGGAGAGATTTGATGCACTCCAAGGTGTTGGCTAATCTCCAAATAGTGGTGAATTTTCTTATGGGAGATTCACATTGAAATTTCCTGAGCATGCAGATGATGAGATGAGAGTCTCCTTCTAAGATGAGCATATGATATCCTTCTTTGATGGAAATATCGATACCTTCTTCCAACGCTTGAAGTTTTGCCACATTGTTTCTTTATATTTTGTTGAAGCTTGCATATATTCACACGATCTGTCCCTCATTGATGCAAAAGGATCCTCCAAATCTTGTCGGGCCAGGGTTGCCTTTAGAGGATCCATCGAAGTTGAGTTTCATGAAGCTAGATGGAGGGAAAGACTAGGAGGTAGGAGAGGAGGAACCCAGGGTGGGGTAATAGATGACTGAGGGTGTGGAGGAGAGTTGTAAGTCAAGGCCACGAAAAATGAGAAGCTCATGGGGAAAACAATTCTAGTTCTGAGATGACCAAGGGGTCACCAGAGTTGTTTCTTTGAGATTCTTTTTTTACTTTTCACCATAGTAAGGTTGTCTCCATAGATCATTTTTTAATATGTGTCAGTTGTGTTCTTCTCAGATTTCCCAAACGAGGAAGCCATGAAGTATTTTCCAAGCTCGATTGACAATGGGATTGGAGAAGGTTGAGGATTTCTAGTGATTTATAATTGTCGTAAGGTTGTTCCTTTAATGATTTGTTGTTCGGAAGAGAAGGGTGCTTTGATCCCAAAGAGATGAGGAAAATGGATAAGAAATGAGAATATATTCCATCGTATCTTCATATTGCGAGCACAGATGGAAGAACGTAGGAACACATAATCCCCACTTGATTAGGTTCTCCCAAGTTAGGATTTTACCTCTGTAGAGCAGCCATAGGAAGAAGGACATTTTAATCCATAAGTTTCAAGTCCATATTTTTAGCCAAAGATCTTGAGTTGGGAGTTGTTGATTACCTATAGCAAGGTGGTAGGATTCCGTGAGGGTGAAGCATCCTGTTGATTTGTATCCCCTCCTATCCTTATCATGTACTTTTTGAAAACAAATTATCTTGTTCGATAGATCCCAACAAAAGGCATTCCAATCTAGCCGAGGGGGCAGGGTTTCCATTGTTATTTAGGGATCCAAGTTCTCAAAAGGTCATTAGGTTTGGGGGGGAGCCAATATTGGTGTATCCAAAGTTTATTCTTGGCTGTCATGTGATCCCTGAGTGGTAGAATGATCTGGATTATTTTCGGCACGAAATGAGATCGGAGATATAATAAAGAAATGCACAA
>JASDQU010586543.1:117431-149671 GCA_032191745.1 Picea mariana | reverse complement strand
TGGAGAGAGTGCTATGCTCTGGCACGACTCATGGCAGAAATTCAAGCCATTGCACGGAATCAAGGACCTTGACACCCTGAGAGAAGCCATTGACCCCCATGCATCCCTAAAGGTCAAGGATCTTTAGAAACCGCAAGGGCATCACCTACATTGGCATCAATGGAAGGTATCACACCAAGACCTGGGCATCCCTGAAAATCTCAGCTTGGGAAGCTGGCATACCCAAGCCAAATGACGAAAAATTCAAACAAGAGAAGGACCAGATATTCTGAGATGGGGGTACTCCACAGCTGGGACCTTCACGATAAAGGAAGCCTACGCCCTCTACAGCCACCACCAAGGTGAAGACAATCAGCCCATCTGGAATAAAATATGGGACTTCGCTCTCTGGCTGAAGGTCTCCACTTTCCTATGGCTAGTAGTACACAACAAGGCCCTAACTTGGGAAAACCTCCACAAACGCGGCTTCATCGGACCATCCCTCTGCGTGCTTTGCCATCAACAAGAAGAAACCAAAGAACATCTCTTAAATGGATGCTACTACAGCCAGAATGTATGGGATCAAAGTGCGCAAATCATGCGTAAGTCTAGGCAACATCGAAACAGTGTCAATGATACAATAAAACACAGGGACCGCATATCCTACAAGAGCACGCTTCTAAATCACATCTGGCAGCTTCTACTTGGATTCATCCTCTGGCAACTCTGGAAGGAAAGAAACAGAAGATTTTCCACTCACAGGCCTCCCCGCCAGAGAGTACCTGGGAGACTATTAGCTCGCTAATCAAAGAAACAATCAGGTGCAAACCCTGGAAAATGGAGGACCTAAATTGCACCCCTGAAGAGCAATGCATCCTCCAACATTGGCAGCCCCTCTCTCTCAGTCACTCAACCCTAAGGACCAACAAACCCCCCCAAACTAGCCCTGTCACTTGGTCCCCCCCTTGCGCCCCCTTCATTAAAATGAATTTTGATGGAGCAACCAAAGGCAACCCGGGATCAGCAGGATGGGGCGCAATGATCAGAAACCCATAAGGAGAAATCTTGGGGTTATCAACAGGCTTCCTTAGGGAGACAATAAACAATGTGGCAAAGCTAACAGGCTTATTGAATGGTCTACAGGCAGCAATAGATAAAGGCCTCCGCAACATAGTCCTGGAAGGAGACTCACAGGTCATCATTCACATAATCACCAGAATCCTAAATGGAAGTCCACCTTCAAAGATCTCACCAAATTGGCGACTCTCAGGAATGCTAGAGGATTTCAAACGCCTCCTCATGCCCACTCTCAGCATAGTACCCTCCCATGTGAAGAGAGAGGCAAACGGAGTCGCAGATTGCCTAGCAAACGAAGCAGTCGAAAGGGAAGATGAATACACTTGCTGGGTGGACCATGCCCCAGACAGTTCAGACATATTCACAAGGTGCCAGGCCCTATACCACAGGGATCTACTTCCCCCAGATGGGGTGACACGCGCGTAGTTGGCAGACACGAGGACGATCGTCGGGACGCCCATTTATGGCATCAACCGGCGAGCGCCCTCTGAACACTAAATAGACTATGGCCTGCACCCTCCACTTCCAGTCGATGAGCCCTCTCGCACGAGGGAATTGTACGAGGCGACAGAGCACTAACCACCCAGCCTTAATGGCCTCGGCAGTCACGACAGCTTGCGTTTTCGCAGTGATGAATTGGGACGGGATGCATTGGTCGCTTGCAGTGTTCATTCTACTTGGACTAAAACTCTGACCTCCACCGAAGCCAGGATGGGAAGCGGTCATTTTGACAGGAGCTCGGACCAGGATCCTCCCCATGCCCAGGCTCAGAGGGAAATCCTGCAGAGGGGCAGCCTGGTACAGGGCTGAATCCAGATGTAGGCGAATTCGTAATTTCGAATGGGCGTTGGATTTAGCAACCACCCAACGCAAGAGGCGACCTTGGTCGCCACCCATGGCGATCATAGAAGAGATAAGTTTGGAGGAAGCGATGCAGCACCACCCCTCACTCACCCGCGCAGAGGAAACAAAGCCACCGCCTGGGGATACCCGGTGGAACCTCCACATTGCCACCACGGAGGACCTCTTCCCACCTTGCATTGTGGAGGAGGAAGACCCTCCCAACGACAACACAGGGGTGATGGAGCCAACAGGATAGCCAACTCGCGCAGAGGGGGACTCCATCACGCGTGCCTCCGTCGACAGTGGGGGGTCGGACTAGCCTCCAGTCTTTGAAATAGGGAATCTCCAGCTCATCTTCGAGCTTTGGAATCTGATGGATGACTAGGATTTTCGCGTAGCCAGGATGGATCAATGGCTGGATATGCTTTTCGCAGCCTACTCCAAGAGTTCTCCAAAGCGACAGTGCCCAACGTGTGCACAGGCGTACTCGCTTCCAGTAGGTTGGCGTCAGAAGTGGAATGACCACCCAAACACGAGCAAGTAGACTCACCGAAGCTCTTGGTCAGAAGTGTCTCTGCTAGTTTCTTAGTTTAGTTAAAATGTTCAGTCTTTTTATGTTTAGTTATGGTCTCTGTTTTGAAACTGTTTAGAATAATAGCCCTGGTTTCCCTCGGGCAGGGCACCCGCATGTATATTTTGAAAACTAGAATGCACCTGGCACTGGACGCCCAACTGTCCTGGTTTCCTGATCAGGCAAGACAGCTGGCGACGTCGATGGTCACTGTATACTCCTTTTTGATAATATGACAGGTACTACCCCCTTTTTTTTTATTTAAAAAAAAAAACATATATATGAACTCATGTTTTGGATTATGAGAATACAACATTTCAGTGTTGTATTTGCAAATGAACAAGATATATTCAAGATTCATGTCCCTAAGCAAGAGCACACTCATTGCAAAAAAATGCCACATCCATAAACCTAAAACATAGCAATCATATGAGCAACCATTTTTTGTTAATGGAGTCGATCCGTGTACATAAATTTAGGAAAAAATAGATTCATGTAAGGGTTGCATGTTAAAGAATAAAATATTCTCTASGTGGATATAGMARAASACATCCCCTTCAAAGTTTTTTCTTGTAAATGAAGTCCCACTAGGAGGAATGATTTGAMTTTATAAATATGAGAAGTCTAATTCCAATAACAAGTTGGCACTTCAAAGGAATTCTAAAAATTGAAATTTTGATTTGTAGTTAGTCCTTGTGGAACCTTTTCTAGGGAATGGATTGAAGTCAAAAAGAAGAAAAGGAAAACAAGAAACACCGAGTATTATTTTATTCGTTAGTACTTGATACTCTTTCTTCAATGATTAATAGTGTTTTATACTTTAATATATATGTATTGATATCTACCTTTTGTTTCTTTACAATATTCAATATATGTAGACTCTAACATCTTTTCTAGCTATGAATGAGAAGTTGTGTTTATTTTCTAAATTAAAAAAAAATAATATTAATGAAACACAATATCAAGAACTCAACAACAATAACAAATCAAAATAGTTTTAGGAGTTTCAAAAAGGGATTTTGATAATTTACAAATTATTAACATTGATTTATTTGAATTATTAACTCCTACTTGTGAATAGTGAATAATGTGTTAATTATATGATGTCTTTGTAATGATGTGGACCAAACATAGAAGTCAAATTCGATTATGACCCAAAAATGAGCAACAAAAACTTATGGCAAGGATGGTGACCCAAAGTTGTCAAATTTGTACAACCTAGTAATATCATCAACAATTTGAGTTGCTAGGACATGCTTAGGATCTTTTAAATCCTTGATTACAACTTGGTGAAGTGAAAACTCTACGGTTTTACCTTCACCTGAATGAGTGATCCGAGACAAGAATATAAGTTTGCAAGAAAGATTTGGAACACATAATACCTGATTGAAATGACAATTATCTACATGAACTGTTCCATACCCAACAACACTAAGAGATATATCATCACCAAAAAATACAATTTGTTGGCTGTTACATTCATTGAGAGAATAAAAAATGGATTTATCTTTAGCCATATGATAAGATTCTCTAGAATCAATAAGTCACACATCACAAGAAGAAGTAAACGTTAAAATTGAAGGAGAAACTAGAAGCAGAAAGTGCATGTTCATGAGAATAAGAGTTAGAAGAAGGAGAATAAATATTTATGTTGTGCTTCTTCATCAATGAAACATTCTTTTTATATTTATGTCGTGCTTCTTCTTTTGAAATATTTATGTTGTGCTTCTAAGATTTCCATGTTTCTAAAACATTTAGAATCAAGAAGACCATCTCGCCTACAAAATTTGCAATTTATTTCAATATTCTTACGTTTGTTTTGGGTACTTTGTCACCATTAGGAGTAGAAGATAGATGAGAGGGTTTGTGACCCTTTTTTTTTATTGTTGTTTTTGCAAGGATGTTGCTTCTTTGGATGCTTGGTTTTGTATTTCTTCTAGGAAACTAAGACTTTGTTAGATGTACCTATAGTGCTAATCACTCCAAGTTGCAAGAGATTATCTTACACTCTAATCAGAGAATCACAAAAAGACTCAAGAGTGGAATCTTGGTAAGCATCCCCTAGAGCTTCTCTTATGACATAAAAGGTATATACAAAGATATAATATGCACTACCAAGATCATCAAGAATAGGATATATGCATCGATAATCCTTCGAATCTATTTTACAATCTTGAAGTGAAATTCTAAGTGTTTTGAAATTATATAAATACTCTTCAATGCAAGGGAAATCATTTGGACTTAAATTCATTAACTAATTTTCAGTCTATTGGGCTCCAATTACATCCTGTTTACCAAATATAACTTCTAGTTTAGCCAAATCTTGATTTGGGTCATTCATTCCTTGAAGATAAATCCATAAATCAATAGAGATGGACATTCTAATTAATCCATGTGTGTTGTCATTTTTACTATCCTATTTGAATTTCTTTTCAGAGTTAGTGGGGAAATTTTATTTTCCTAGGGTAATTTGATACAATCATTTACTTCTTAGTACATATTCTATATGTGATTTCAATAATAAGTAGTTAGTACTGGTAAGAAAAAGATCATTTGGAGAAGCCATATTACAGTATGTGGATAACATGGATTCAAAATTTGAAATTAATTATCTGAATGGAAAGATCTTGAAAAAATAGGTTGTTTCAAATAAACACTAAAAACAAACTTTGGATGTCAAAATTAGGTCATTTTAAAAAAAGACATAAATGCTAACTAGAGTGTCATGTGGTAGGTAGAAGTTGGCCCAGGTGATGATGGATGCATAATGAAGTGGTTGCGTAAAAAAATTTATCTTTCTTCTCTAACTATTCACTTTTATAAATAAGTTACTTATGAAGTGACTCACTTTTATAAAATAAGTGAGATTCACTTTTACAATGAAGCTACTTTATAAATTAAAGTTGCATGCGAAATGTAACTAAAAAATAAAATATTAAAGTTACTTTTTAGTGATTTACTTTTATAATTTAAAATTTAAGTGAAATGCATTTTATAATGAAATTATGAGACTACTCAAGTTTGCATGAACTTTTCAAAAAACAACTTAAAATAAAGGGATGCTTGAACTCAAGGCCTATTATTAAATAAAACAACTTTCAACTAAGTGAGCTAGAGTAAAATATATAGCAATTTTCGTGAAGGAGGAGGGGGGATTTTGTTTTTACTCTTTGCCTCGAAGTACATGCTTTCTCCCAAAACCCTTATTTTTTCCTACAAAAAGAGCTTTAACATGGCTATACACAAAAACAAGTGAAATTTTGAAAAAAAAATCTCAATCTCAACAATAATAGAGTTAGTTCTCAGTTAGCTTTCCTAGAAAATGCAAGTTTTCTCTCTGTTTCTGATTTGTTGAGCTTACATAAAGCACAAAACAAAGAGCATACATAGAAAATCAAATATTTTCCGCTCTGTTTCTGATTTTCTGAAATTGCATAGAGCACATGAAAAAGAGCATAGGCAGACCAGAAAGAGTAGTGAACCAAGAATAAAAAATAGAAAACTAAAATATTAACTCTATATTTCTTTTTAAAGGCGTATTTTGAGTTTATACCTCTAGATCTGACAAAAATGGCCATATCTTGTGAAAACATAAACCTTTTCGAGTGAAACAAAAAAAAGTTTACAACTGAAAGAAATTCTCTGAATGCAATGGAATAGTCCTCTTAGCCTAGAAATGCATAAAAATAACATAACCCAGAAATGTGGTAACATGGGTTCAAATATTGCTCTACTACATAAGTAGGTCTAAAGACGAGATCCGATGCCATGTTCAACAAGATAAGGTATTCCAACATAGGATGAAGACCTTCATTAACCACTCACACAACTAGATTAAATATCAATACACAAATGTATTTCTGTGGTTAAAATTCTTAAAGACTGAAATAGTCCACGACCCTAGCCAAAGTAGTCACTTGAGGAAATATATTAATGTGAAATAAAGATATCTTACAAAAATTGTTTCCCACAATCAATCATCAACAAATGATCATCTATTCTCTTTAAATATAGATCATGGACCAATCAGCTGTCAAGCCACATATCAATATAGCCATTAAGATCAAGGAGAATATGAGTCGTCAAATCACTCTATGTTTAGAACATATCGTGACAGTTAGATTGCATAATTACAAATGCATATTAATGCATACTAAAGAAACACACTTTTACCTAAAGACATATTAGAACAAGTTGAATTTAACTAAATCATCAATGTCTAGTTATGCTAACAAAGTTATTCTATTTCTTTGAGTTAGTTTTGTTTATTTTTTCCATATAGTGTTGAAGGACACTATACATCTTCATTCTGTGAATTTATATAATGAATTATGAACTTTGTTTGTTTCTTCCACAACTACTATATTATCTAAATACATTTCACCTTTGGATAACTATATGCTATAGCCTGATTTCTTTGTGCACAATCCCTTTCTAGAATTTCAAATGATCTATGGCCTTCATATTCATGTGTTTATGAGAAAATATGTAGTGTGCCTTAGATCTAAAAATTCAATCACACATAAGATATTCAATAATAATACTTTATATATTAAAATACCCTTAAGGTTTGACAACACTTTACAAGATCCTTTTATAACATGATTAATTCATATTCACTTGCCTATTCAATAATAATACTTTATATATTAAAATACCCTAAAGGTTTGACAACACCTTACAATATCGTTTTACAACATGATTAATTCATATTCACTTGATTCTTTGAGGGAGCAAACTCATAGTCAACTAATCTCTCCAATATAACAATATTCTCATACATTCTCAATTAGAAAGATTCCATCTTTATCTATAGCCTATCAAATGCTAACTATGTAGCGAGGCCTCTCTAATGAGGCCACATTACATTTATTAAATGCTAAGTACCTAATAGGACCTTATTTAACAATAACTAACATTGTCGACCTATCCCACATTACATTAAATGGTCATGGTACTTATCTTACTCTTATTTCTAATGGACCCATTAGCCCCTAGTACAACCCTAGGGAGGAACCTAGCAAAATATTTTGTTTATAGCCACCAACCTTTCATTCTCTACCTCAAAATCAATGAATTCTTCTTTTACCTATACTTGATGCACCACCTTACTCTAACTTATCAACTCTCTCTTTAAGCAAATGCTTTGTGCGCATTGATGAATTTCTTATGAGTAAAATCATGAAGATGGGTAACACTTTTGCTTGTTTTATGACATTTTCTTTTTCTTTATAACAAGTTCTTCAACTTTCGGTAAACAAAAGTATTTTTTTTTTATTTAGAATTTTACTTTACTGTAAAAACAAAACTTGTGAGCAATTTGTTTAGCTTTCTACTTACTATTTTTCAACTTTTTTCTATTGAGATTTGATATGTCAGTTTGGCAATTGTTTGAAAATATGTTCCTTAAAAATGAAGGGAAAGATAATGAGTTATTCTCCCCCCCCGCCCAACAATTTATCCATTATTAAGCTTTTGTTTTTGACAAATGAAATATACTGCAAAAATCTTCATAGACTCTATTTTATGATGACTATAGTTTTAAATCTAGCTGATGAATATTCTAATTTCTAGAGTTTTTTGAAGTTGACCAATCTAAAAAATTAATAGATTTTAAACACATGTTTTCCTCCACTGTGTATCTATCTAAATTTTTACTTAAAAGTAAAATCTAAAAATACCCTTTTGAAGAGAACAATTTAAGGATTATGAATATAAATTTTCCATAATTTTCCACTCTATATTTTTAGAGATATGGATTTTTCATTTCACTGAATCATAATCTCACCTAAAAATATTATGCAGTGATTTTTTTATAAAATTTAATAAAATTAGATAAAAACAATGAAAATGAAAACAACTTATATCCAATGAAAGTAGATTCAATTTTGAAAATGTTGGTATCAATTCCAAAACTAAATTCTGAGTATTTGAAGGAGTCTGCTACCTCTAAAGATCAAGTAAGTTGGAGAGAATTTGCAGTTTCTTGCAAACAGTCCCATTTTCAGGTTTTCGGTTGAAACCTAGTTTTTAATGGAATCTGTTAAAAAATAAACCTTTCGGCTGAAATATGCTTACAACAGGAAAAAAAATCAGTCGAAAAATATTGTACACAAATTTTGAGGGCACCGTCAAGGAATTGTTCAATTTGACGTGCAAAATTTCGGTCGAAAAATGTTTTAGCCGAAAAAATTCCTAGCAAGATTTTTTCGGCCAAAAAAATAATGTTAGGAATTTTGGAGACTCGATTCTCACAAAAGTGTTACCCATCTTCATGATTTTACCCTTATGCTAGCTCACACATCTCTTCTTATACCAACATTTTTTCTTTTATCTTTACATGTTAACTTTTCTTCACTTAATGTAAACTAACAAGCTTCTCCTATTATAACTATGTTTCTTTGACTCCTCTTATCTTAAGCTACAAACTTCAACCCATTCACATACGCTATATTAGACATGATAAAAAAATCTAATTATTTTGATTTTCAATACATGTTTTAAAAAATCTATATATGCTTTTAAAAGGTTGAATAAATTTATTAAATTTTATGTACTTATATCATCTTTTGATTTGTGTATTGTTATTTTTCTATTTTTCATTAGAGAAATATATTAGTAAATTTTATGTACTTATATCATATTTTGATTTGTGTATTATTATTTTTCTATTTTTCATTAGAGAAATATATTAGTAATATATAATGAGAGGGAATCGTGACCTCTCACTCGCTATCAAATACATATACACATAAACTATTATCAAATGCCTATACACAAACAATTATCAATTTGATTGTCTTTAAGTGTTTATTTTTTTTGTGTGAATAAAGGTGGATCCTTATATTAATACCAACTAAAAGCTTACAAAAACCTTCATCCTGCTAGCATACATAGAGCTAACAACTAAAGCTGGAGCTGTTGGTAACCAGATTGCAATGCTTTTCATGGTGTTTACTTTTTTCAAGACTTCATGTATCACGATTTCGCGACCTTGGAGGATAGTTGTCTCCATACTTTCGACTCCCGATAGATGAAGCCCCAAAACCTTCTTGTATCAGAACAATGGGCCCCAATCGATGGTCCCAAGCACCTGTAGAGCCAATAGTCCAAATTTTGTTACTTTTTTCGTGACTTCGCGACTTTGGACGATAGCTTCCTCCTCACTCTAGACTCCTGATAGTCGAAGTCAAGAAAGAATCTTGCATCATAACGACAGCCCCAGATCGACGTTTGCAGGCACTTGTGGAGCCAACAGTCTATATTCTCTCACTTTTTTCACGACTTTGCGACTTTCTAGGATAACTTCCTTCACGTTCTGGACTCCTGATAGCCGAAGTCCCAAAATCTTCTTCCCTCGGAATAGTGGGCCCAGATCGATGGTGTTGAGTACCTTTGTAGTCAACGACCCAGATTATCTCCCTTTTTTCATGACTTCATGACTTTGGAGGACAGTTTCCTCTGCACTCTGGACTCCCAATAGCCGAAGTCCAAAAATCTTCTCGCCTCGGAACAGTGGGTCCAGATCGACGGTGCCGAGTACCTATGTAGTAAATGACCCAGATTCTCTCTCTTTTTTCATAACTTCGTGACTTTAGAGGATAGTTTCCTTTGCTCTCTAGACTCCCGATAGTTGAAGCCTTGAAATATTCTCGCCTCAAAACAGTGGGCCCAGATCGACAGTGCCAAGTACCTGTGTAGTCAACGACCTAGATTCTTTCCCTTTTTTTCATGACTTCGCGACTTTGGAGGATAGTTTCCTCCACACTCTGGACTCCCGATAGTCGAAGTCTCGAAAGATTCTCTCATCAAAATAGTGGTCCTAGATCGACGGTCCTGAGTGCCTATAGAGACAACAGTGTCGATTCTCCTCCCTTTTCTGCACCTTCGCTTATTACAACTTTGGGACTTTGGGCTCCCACCATGCACTAGACTCCCGAAAGCCACATTCCTGAAATCTCCTGTCAGTTGCTTATCATCTATGCTATTGTTTACAAGCCCCCTCTCCCCTAATATTTTGATCATTTCTAACTTGGAATAATTATTGAGTGATCGAGGATGTCACCTTGTCCGGGTTAGGGCCATCCACCTGGGAAATCTCTTTGCATTGGATCCAGAGGGGTGAGCTTTGTGATTTCCTGGAGTTGTGGAAAATGATATGTTGCATTGAGTCAACTTCTAAATTGGCCACTCTATCTGAAAATTTGTTCACACTTCACCAAATGTGAGAAGGGGTAATAGTTAGATCAGGTCTGAGAAGTGCTTGGAAGATGTAAATAGGGCCGAGGAGGCATCAACTAGGGGTGATTTTTCATCGATCTCTTCCATTCAGGATTTTTGTAACCCAGTAAATTATGATTTTGGAGTCTCCTTCAATGATCAAACATGTTAGGTTTTGATCTAAAGACATTTTCACTCCTTTGAGAAGACCCCAAATTTCTTTTGAATTGTTGGTGTCGCATCCAAGATTTTCTATAGTGATGCTTTGAAATTGGCCCGAGCTGTTTCTTATGACCGCTCCATAGCCAGATCGACCTGGATTTCCTTTTGAAGCTTGATCAAATTTGACTTTATGGAATCCAGGTAGGGGGGGGAACCACTTGGAGGGATAGAGGGATTTTGAAAAAGTCAGGGCTACTGAGGAGGGAAGGAGTGAGAAAACCAGAAGCCCCAAGAGTTAAGGAGCAATAGCTCACTTGGGTCAGTGGGGAAATCTTCCTGGTTCCACGAATGAAGCTGAAGAGTTTCCTAGATGTGCGAGAGGATTGTGCTCCAGAGGAGGGTGGGGGGAGAGGGTTGGGAGTGAAATATTCTTCTGTTCCTCTCTTTCCATACTTGCCAAACTATGAAGCTAGGTAAGAGTTGCTAGGTTCTATTTAGGATAGGACTTTTGAAGGAATAGGAGCCCCAATTCCTAATTGTTCTTGTGATATTGTTCTTATCTCGTTTGGTTCTTCTCATGATCTGAGAGGCTTGGTTCCAGATATCCTCATTGAGTGGGAAAATGTTTAGGAGGTGCTCCATGGTTTCTGCTTGAAGATGAAAAAGATGGAAAATCGAGGGGCTGATGAAGCCTTGTCTTTGAATATTGTCCCAAGTTAAGATATTTTTATGTAGAAGAAGCCACAGTAAAGTAGAGATTTTGGGCTAGAGTTTTGATTTCCAAATGGTAATCCAGATGCTGTCCTTTTGAAGATTTTTGAATTTTTCCTGAAGAGTGTATCCCTCTTTGAGAGTGAAGGTACCATGAGGTGTGTATCCCCATCTGAAAATGTCTTGATCTATGATTTTCCGGATTCGCCTTTGAGATGTTGCTTGTTTCCAATGCTGTAGGTCACACTCCAATGCCACTTGGAGTTCTTGATGGGCTGATTTCCAGTTGCACCAAGGAGATTTACTAGGGGTATCTATCCACATATATGCCACTTTGAGAGTGGCCAGATATTGTATGTGATTTGTATAGTATTGAATATTTTCTTTCAATTGTAGGGGTGGTAATTGCTGCCAAGAGTCCGTCTAGAATAGGGCATTCTGGCCATTATGAACTTCCAAGAAAGCATGATCCTGAATGAGTGGCTGATTTTTGATTTTTCCAGGCCGCGTTCCAGATGTTGGAGCCTTGAATTTTCTCCTGCATTCTTATCAAATGGCTTTGATGCATGTTGGGGGAATATTTTCATTTCCATAGTTTGGCCTAGATCTCTGCTGGATTTTTGAGCTGTCTCCACCAAATTCTCTCTCCCATGGTGCTATTCAATTTTCTAGGGTCTCAGAGGCCCAATCCACCTGAAGATTTGGCCTTGCAAACCTTGTCCTAGCTGACTAGGGCCCATTTTTTTTTTAGATGGTGTCCATGCCATAGAAAATTTCTTTGCATATTTCTTATTTTCTTTATGATGATAGGGGGGGTAGCTAGGGCAAAGAAGAGGTAAGTAGGGATGGCTTGAAGGAATGACTTTAAGAGAATGATTATGGTAGGAAGGTTGAGGGAACAAAAGGTCCAGTTACTAAGATGGTTGGAAATGGAGAGTAGGAGAGAGTCCGAGGATATATTTTTGGCTGTTGAATCAGAGAGAGGGAGTCCCAGATAGCGAGAGGGTAGAGTGAAAACAAGAGTGTTCAAAAGTTGAGAAAGGTGATGTTGGATCGTTTCCAGAGTATTAAAAAACAAAAGCTGTGACTTGGCCAGATTAAATGTGGTGCCAGAGGCTTCAATGAAATCAGAGAGGATGGAAATTAGTTTGTTTTCCTCTTGCACAATGGGGGTGTTCATTAGCAGCGTGCCATCAAAAAATTATCTTTGGGAGGCTATCGGTTGTAACCCGTGAAGAGGGAGACCTTGGAGGGAGCCATTTTGGATAGAAATCTTGATGTAGCATCCTAGGCCTTCTTCCATAATGACAAAAAGGAACAGGGAGAGAGGGTCACCTTACCTTATTCCTCTTGTGGGGGAGAAGGGTTGAGAGGGGACTCCATTGACCAGGATTCAGAAAAAGGTTGAGAAAATGAGGTTCATTATCCAATAGATCCAATACTTGCTAAAACTGAAAGACAATAAAAGAGATTCCATGTACTTCAATCTTAATTTGTCAAAATATTTTGAAAGGTCAAGTTTTAGAAGCATACCTAGATTACGGGTGCTCTTGAGAGAGTGAATGATTTCATGAACAAGGATGACGCTATCCATGATTTTCCTTCCTTCGACATACCTTGATTGCTCCTTGGAAATGATGAAGGGAAGTATGGGCTTGAGTCTTAGAGCTATGACCTTAGAGATGATTTTATAGATCAAATTGTAGAGTGCTATGGGTCGAAAGTTATTTGGATTTGTTACTCTTTCTTTTTTGGGTATAAGGGTGAGGAAAGTGGCATTTAGAGCTGGAAGAACTTTGTCTGAGATACATAATTCCTCCACCAACTGCCACACTTCTTCCCTTAGCATTGGCCAACATGAATGGAAGAAGTCTATGGTGAATCCATCTGGGCCTGGAGCCTTTCCTGTAGGCATGTCCTGGATAGCCTGATCCACTTCTTCTTGCATTATTGATGTCATGAGAGCCTCATTATGTTCCTGGGTGATGATATTTGGGATATTTTGGGTCACCCTTTCAATTGCAAAGGTAAGGTCCACCGTGGGTTCTGAGAGGAGATCCTTGTAGAAGTCCGATAACTCATGCAATATTTCATGATGAGTTAACAAGGTGTTTCCTTATGGGTCTTCCAGTGTCATGATTCTGTTGATTAGGCATCTGTGGATCATGGACCGGTGGAATAATTTGGTGTTTTTCTCTCCCTCATTGAACCATTCAACATGATATTTATGTCTCCACATGATTTATTCCTTCTTGTGTCTTTCTTCCAGTTTCCTTTTGATCTCATTCTCCTCTTGATGTTGAGTGAATGTGTAGCCTGAGAGAATGAATTTCCCCTGGAGGTCCTCTAGTTTTTGTTCCAATAGTTTCCTTTCCTGGAAAATGTTCCTGAAGACTTCTTTGTTCCATTGGCGCACCTGTTGTTTGAAGTATTTGAGCTTTTGTTGGAAGCAATACATTTCTGTGCCCTTTTGGAATTCATCTGTGCTCCACTTGTGGCGAGAGAGTTCCTGGAAGTCTGGATGGGTGAGCCAGAATTTTTCAAATCTGAAGGGTTTTAACTTGGGGGTAGCGATAATGTCAACCGATAGCTAAACTGGCCAGTGATCTGAGCCGACCTTCGGGAGGTTGTTGGAATCAATTAGGGGGCCTTCCATCAGGAGAGTTTCTGAGATGAGAAAGTGATCTAGACTGCATGTTATTTTTGGTGACCAAATATTTTGTTGGTCTAGGTGCAGGTACCATTGCTTTTCTCTATATCAACCAGTCTGAGGTTCTCTAGGAGTTCCTGAAATTTGACGTTGTCCTTCTCTAGGCATTTTCCCCCTCCTCTTTTCTCCTCTAGCGTGAGAATCATATTGAATTCACCCCCTATTATCCATCTTTTTCCCTCAGCTAGAGAACCTAAGTAGGTTAGGCTTTAAAGAAAGAGGTCTTTGTCCTGGTTGTTTTGCAGTCCATAGGCGTTCGTGATCATTCCCTCCTTGTCCGAACCTATGGCTCTATAGTGTGTTGTGATGGTATTTGAAGTGGAGAAGCCTTGATCTAGGATGACTGTAGTAGGGTTCCAAAGGATGGCCAGCCCCCCTGAAGCCCCCTTTGAGTCCGTTTGATATGAGTCGCAGCTGCGCCATCATCTTTTGAGGATGTATTATGTAGTTTTCCCTTTACATTTTGTCTCTTGTATCAGTATTATATCAGGGTCTTCCATTTTGATGCAGTTTCAGAGTATCCTTTGCTTCAATATTCCATTTAGACCTCTGATATTCTAGGTGAGGATATTCATAATTAACATTTATATGGGTGGGAAAAGGATCTCTCTAAGATCTTGTGAGTCTATCCTGAGTTGATCATATAGTTTCCTGCTTCCTTTATTAGCTGAGGAGTTGATTTTCTGCCTCGTCGCTTGTTTTCTTTTGGATGTTTTCTTGGATATTGGTTTGGGTCTGTGCAGATTCCCAACCTTGATGTATCCTTTGCTAATGAGTCAAGAAAAACTTTGTGAACTTTTCTGAGTTGGTGCTCTGGTAGGGTTTGAAGATCCTTCTTGTTGAGTGCTTCTTCTAACCTGTCTAGGTCAATTTATTCTAGGTCCTGCTCATCCATTTCCATGACTGTATCTTCCTTTCTTTCTGGTTCCTTCCCTGTGCCTGGTTGGGTCTCTAGATCTATTTTATTTGATAGGGTTTGGTGCAGTTGGTCTTCCTTGTGCTTGCTGGGATCTGTCCACACAGTCTTGTGGGGGTTTTCCACTTCCTCTGCCTCTGGGAGGCGGTTGAGGGCTTCAAAGGAATTGTTATTTGGGTTGTTTTTTCCATTGTTGGTGGTGGGATTCTTCTGTGCTTATTTCCTTCGATTTTGGACCTGGGTGAATCCTTCCTTTGTTTTCTCTTCAGCTTCCCTTTTGGGGGGGGTGTTGAGGGGGCAATATCTAAAAAGGTGCCCATGTTTGTGGCATTTTCGACATTTGAAAGGAATGTGTTCATAGTCTATGATTTGGGCCCATTCCTTGTCTTGGTATTGTAAGGTAATTGTACTTGGCAAAGATTTGGAGATGTTCATATAGACACAAATCCTTGCATAAGAGGTATATTTTCTCTGTTTGGTGGCTTTAGAATATTTGACATATTTACCCAGGGTGTTTCCTTTGCCCAATAAAATTTCTTCTAACCAGAACTCTTGAGGTAGCGAATAGAGTCGAATCCATACCGGTGCATATGCGAAGTTCTCCTTTTCTGGGCAGAAGCAGTCTGTCTAGAAGTGGAGGGAGAGGCTTACCGAATTGTAGAAATATGGTTCCCATCCAAATATCATGTCCTTATCTTCCAGGTTGTAGAATATTGCTGTGAATAAACCTTTGGAGCTCAGCTGGAGCTTGTAGTCTCCCTTGGGGTTCTACCACGCTTTGATCCAGCAGGTTAGGTCCTTTTCCGAGGGCCAGAGACCTAGGAATTTTCCTATGAGGGCATGGTCTCTCATGAACTGCATGTGTTCCCCTATCCTGGTGGTTTTGATGATGTATCTGGGTGCAACCGGGTCTTGGGGGATACATTTTCTGGGTATCTAGGCTTGAGCAGCTTTTGGATGTGAGAACTCAACATCTGTATTCGAGTCTTTGCTGATATCCATCTCTTCCTATAGAAACTGGTCTCGTAGGTGCAATGGTAGCTCAAAGGTCGGTTTGCACGCCCGCGAGTTCTCCGGATCTTTGGTGGTGACGTTGCGGTAAGAGAGGGCTTTCCCCCCCTTCTGTTCCAATTCTATGAGGTGATCAGAGCTGCAGGGATGAGGTGAAAAACGTGTACCCAGGGAGTCAGAGAAGGTTTAGGCAGGTGGGAGTTGGGAGCATGAAGAAAAATCTATGCTTGTTGGTTCATATTTCTTGGGACTTCATATGTTTTTAAGAGTTTATTAATTGAATCAATTAAATTAATATATGACAACTCTTAAGATTGTACCTTTCTCCATAAATCGCATGCTAAACCAATTTCTAGGAAAGACGCTTTCGATAATACTTAGTTCAGATTGCAATGACCAAATTCTTATAGCATTAAAATTATAAAAGGAAATGGCTTGAAAAATAAAAAATGAAACAACAAGCTTTGTTTTTATATGATTGTTGAAAGGGGGTTAGTTTTTGAAAATACATTGAATTTAATTGACTTTTCAAAATTTGTAAAAAATTATGACTTGAATTTTTGAAAAAGATTAATGTTGCATAAAAGAATCACAAAATTAAATCCATGACCAAATGAAAATTAAAATCCACACTATTCAATTAATTTAAATTAATATAATACCATGCAATCTTGTCTCTTTCAATATAATAGCATTAGATCATTCTATATATTTTTTATGTCTATAATAGCATTTCCAGTGCCAATGATATACCTGAAGGGGTTGTGTTCATGCATGATGATAAGTACCTGCACACATAAAAATCGAATACCCAACATGAATAATATCTGAAGATAAAGAACATACAACAGTTATTCAATAATTGTGAATATAAGCATGCATACCTAGGCAGGATGTGAGAAACATGTGTCCTTCGGGGCTGAGCATGGATGGTGACCTAGGGGAGGGTGAAATCGAGAACAGGTGGAGCTAGAGAGTTCTCAGGGAATTCCTAAGGGAGAAACTCTACGACTAGTGGGACACCAGATAGTAAAGAAGCCTCTATGGGAGGAAGGGTATCTCCAGTTTCAGTTCCATTGGATGAGATGACACATACTTGTGCTGAGGGATGTATGAGCGGTGGTGCTCCATGGTATTTCCCTAGCAAGGATGGGTCTTTGAAAATTCTGGGGGCCATCTCGATGAGTGGGTAGACATCGAGATTAGTGTGGACAAAAGGTAGGATGTTATCGATGTTGGAGGAAGGGTTAGGCTCGTAATGTGAAACTTGATTGATGGCGATGATGATCACATTATGGGGGAACATCATAGTTTGGAACACAAAAGAGGTGACTTCCTTCATAGCGTACATGTAGCTATGACCGAACAAGATATTGTAATCGAGTGGGGCATCGATAACCTCAATGTCAATAAGGATAGTCTTACCCCCGAGTTCAACGGGGACATTTTGAAAGAGCCCTTCAGGAGAGGATGGTCGTCCATCATAAGATATCAAAGTGATGGCAGATGGTATGAGCTTAGGGGAGCCAAGTTTCTACCATATAGTTTTGGACATTATGCATGTGGATACACCTTCATCAATGATGCAACAATGAACTGTGATGCTTCATATTTTAACCGGTATTTGGAATGCTACCAAATTGGGGAGACATGGTTCCCCACTATCAAGATCGAACGTGATGATTCTAGTATTAGCAGGGTCGAATTCCCCTAGGGTGGAAAGCAATGAATTCCATTGAGTGGGACAATTTTAAAGGACTTATAAGACTGACATGGTGATAGGAGATTGTAACAGGTCATCGACCAAACTATAATTGTGGGCCGCCCTTGCTTGAGGGTTATTTACATTCCGTCGCAATGGGATGTGAGGAATATGAAGGGGTTTTTTAGTATTAGGGAGTGGAATCATCAAAGGTGCTCCATTTGTGACTGGGACTACTTTCGAGGTAGTGGGAGCAGATTCAGGGGGTGCGCTGTATTGAAGATTGAGTGTTTGTAGAAGGATTTCTTCCTCACTAGTGAGGAGGATAGTGCGATATGAAGGGGTGGTGAAGTTTGGATATTGTCCCATCTGTGGTGGGGAAGGGTGCATCTCCTGTTGGGTATTCATCACCCCTTGGTGTGGAATGGGATTTTGCAACATGGTTGGGGGTGGTTGCTGCACATATTTTTGTGGGGCCTACGGAGGGGCACGTGGTGCTGGAGGATGTGGTCCGTTCACAGATTATTTCATTCGTTTAAAGACAATTATTTGAGGGAAATGGTGAGTATAATGGCCATACTCACTGCAAAGGGAACAAGGGAAGTTTGTCTAGATATTGTTGTTATTCTTTGCTTGGCATTTGTTGTTATTTCCCCCTTGGGGGTTTTGGTTCCCCTGTATCTGGTTGCCCTTGGTAGGTTGGTTATGTTGGGGGTGATTCCCTCCTGGTCCTGGATTATTATTGTTGCGGTTTTTTCCTTTCCTTTTGGCATTATTCGACTGATAGGTTGGATTTTTCGTATTTAGTTGTTCAAAGTTTTGAAATTATTGAATGGGAGAGGGCCGAAGAAAGTTAACCCCAACGTGTGATTGTCCTTGTGGTGGAACCATGGGCTGTGGAGGGAAAGGGAAAGGAAAGTACTAATTATTTTGTGGCAATGATCCATAGGGTACATAGGAAGGTGCAGTGCTTTCGCTATTACTTAGAGTGTAAGTTGAGGTAGAGGGGTTACCAGAACTTGGTTGAACAACCGAGCGCATTGTGGGTGCCGATGGGGGTCCACTTATGGGTGGAGGAAGGGAAATAGGGTATGGATGTTGATAACGAGGAGGAGGATAATAAGGGGGTCCTCCATATATCGATGTATATTGAGGTGTATCATACATAGGTGTTTGTTGGGGGTGCAGATTGTGGTGTGTTTTGGTACCAATCAATCCATCTATTGAGTGAGACATCTCAGGTTTGTCTTGGCCGAATGGTACGAGTCTTGGGAAGTCAGGTATGTATAAGTATGTTGACTGTGCATAAATGATGTCATATTGTTGAGCCTTGCGAATGGATTCTTCTTCCGATTGAGGGAAGGTGGAGGCCACATCTTTGGCAAGGAGTAAGACAAGTGATTTGAGAAACCAATCAAGTCATTGTTTCTTGGTGGTTTCTTCTTTGCATAAACTACGTCGTCTACGCCATTCATGAATGTGGTCAGTGATATGTGTGGCTGAGGTTTGCTTAAACTTGGATAACAGTTCAAGACCATTGTCATGGAGGATTGGTAATTTGAAAGAAGGTCAAAAATGCTTTGGCCAAAGATTCAAAAGTCACATGGGACCCTGATTTTTCATCTACATACCACTTGCCTGATGGGCCAGTGAGTGTGCATTGGAATAACCTTAATCAGACGGAGTCGTCCATGATGATGTTTGAAGAGAACCATAAGTCGAAGGTCATGAGATGGTTGATAGGGTTATCTCTTGCCTTCCCTTCAAACTTGGGGATGTCTGAAGGTAGTTTGGTGGGCATTGCAGGCCATGTGGGGTCGTGCAATATAGGATCATTGGTGAGCTTACTTAGATCTGGTATGTTGAGGGAAGCCAAGTGTGGCATCTGGAGTGGTGGTGGAGGGTTAGTTCAAGCCATGGTGTGAGTGGTTTGTGTACCTGACCCATGAGAGGGGTTAGGTGGGGTTGTACTTCCCCCTTGGGAAGAAGTTCCCCCCCCACCTCCTCGTAGAGGAGGGCGAGTGGATGGGTGACCTTGGGAAGTGGGCCCAAGTAAAGTGGAACCAAGAAAAGCTGATTCTAAGACAATATCACTCATAGGGGTGTGAGAGGGTGGAGTCAATGAGTCGGCAAGACTAGGAACTGCCCCTAGAATAGGAGGGAGATGTAGCAAGCATCTAGAACGACGGGGATTCTGTGGGTCCCCTATGATGTTCGAATAGAAAAGTGAATGTGTGCAAATGGTGATTAAAGTAATAAATGAAAAAGAGACTTTGTATAACTTGGACCTTCACAACATATCTCTTAATTGTGTGTAAATACAAGATCATTTATACATAAATCAATTGATAAAGAAGCATATATGTGGGTATATGGATTTTTTCTGCATGGGATAACAAAGAAAACAAATGCTCATGTCCTAAAAGATGTAACATCCTTCCTCTCAAATAGCACTGGACCTTCCAATAGCACTCGATAGTGGGGTCTGAAGCCACTGGAAGAAGAACTAGTGAAGGATGAAACAATCAATTATAATGAGGGGTAGAGGGTGCATATCTTGAAAGATCTGGCGATATTTCCCAATAGCCACACAAAATCTGATCAAGGTGAAATTGCAGCCCACAATTTCCACCTGGGTAGATGTCTTAAAATTTGGTCACTAGGTACCTCGGTCAAAGTGAAACATTTAAATTTTCGGCCTTAGAAATGGGTCATGGCCTGGATCCCGTCCAAGAGCTGGGTGCCTCAAGGGGGGGTGCATAGAACAACCAGATCTCATCCTTCGACCCTTCATGGGTATCTACCTGCCTTATGGTGTAGGAACACTTGACTTGGAGGATGCCTATCCCCAAGATCCTACCTAGACTAAAAAAATTCTTTTGGCACCTCCTGTGGAGGAAAACTTGGTGAGTTTTTAGAAAATTTTTAGATGTGGTTGTTTGAGAGATTGGGGGTGTGAACCAATCTCATTCAAATTAAGTGGGAGTGGATAGTTTTGTCAAGAAAAGGGTGGGGTGTTTCAGAATCCCTTTCGAGGAAACTTACTTCAACCTCCATGATTCAAGATGAAACTATGTGAGTGAGTAATGACTTTGTATGTGAACACGTGATATAGTGTGCCAAATTTTTAATAAGTTAGGTGTCACCTTGTAGCATGTGGACTTTGTGTGGTCCTTACAAGTCTTGATTACCTATCTTACTAGATGTCATTGGTACAACCTTGCGTAATTTTAAAGTCCCTAGAGAACTAGCATGTGGACATATGGGTCTTTACCAATCCTTTAACTCCCTAGTGTGATTTAATCTAAGAAGATTCAAAATACTATCCTAGATTGTGGACATGTGGGCATGTATGGGCCCGTTACAATAACCTTTAAACTACCATAGTGATGTAAACTAAGAAAATAGCTTCAAAACTATTATATCTTTGCAGCATGTGGGCATGTATGGGCCCTTACAAATTTAAGATGTGTTGAAAAAGAAACTAAGAGGAGTCCCGAGGGGGTTGTTTTCCTCTCCTAAAGATTTTGTTTTTAAGGAAGATGAAATATTTCCTCAATCGTTTTTCTAATTATCAAGATTGCTCTATGGTGCGAGAGGGGAGCATACTTAATAATTGAACTCCAATTTCTGGTCCCAATCCAAGCATTTATATATGTGATATAGAATGATTCCAACTTAACTTTAATCAAAGTAATCCATCCATGTGGACAAATGAAAGCAAAAAGAGGATACATATGGATTTTAACCCCCTAAGTGCCTATGTTTTGACAAACCCTTCATGTAGAGAGGGAATCTAAGTGTGGTGCATATTACAATTTGCATAGAATCACTCTCAAGAAGGCTATGGGCCTTCAAAATATCACAAAAACCCTTACAATGTGAAATTTTTGAATAGATGCGCGGTTCACAGTGTAGACAGAGGTGCATGTGGTGCCAATGCACAGAGAAACAACGACATGTTGGTGCAGGTGCCCAGAGGAACAAAGTGTTCATGGTGCACGTGCTCGGAAGGTGTTCTTGTGGGCTAAAAAACCCGCACACTTTCTGATACATGGTCGGGAAGAAAATTTTGGATGAAATTTTCTTATCTCAGCTCCAAATTTAGATTTTTGTAGGAAGGCTTGGGCAGGATATGATCCCTGCAAGTTAAATAAACCAAAAATAAGTTCTCAAACAATCCAAATGGGGAGGAAATTGATACCTATCTCCAGTGGAGTTGCCAATCTGTTGTATTCTTTTCGTCACCTGAATGAGCAAAAGAAGGACACTTACAAGTTTAGTTGGGTTAGTTGAACAAGACAGAAATGAATGCAAGAGTTAGAAACATCAAGCATAAGAAATAAACAAACAACTAAGATAACAACAATTAAAGAAACTAAACTAAAGTGCATAAGGATAGTAGAACCAAAATTAACCAAACAATTGACCAATACTCATGCCACCAATGGATAGATTGTATTAAGCCCTAAAATTGGCCCATTACCCCTTAATTAGTGCATATTACATTAGTAATGTTATTTTATTTATGTCGGCTTTATTCCATTAGTTGTAATTATACCTCCTAGTCTCCTATATATAGCAAAGAGACATTTTCAATTGGAGTCATCTTGTACTTGAACATTTATGTGGGGTAAAAGGAGGTTGCCCCCTCGAAGAGGCTTATTATCTGAAATTATCTCTTTTTCAAGGCGTTGAGTACTTATTCTGAGGTTTTTCTATGCTATATAGATATTTGGTTCTTAACAATTTGTATTAGTAGGAAAACACCAAATATAAAGGGAAACTTATGGGTCCCCTCTTCCTCCAAGGGAGGTCTCTTGAATCCCCAATGTGAGAGATATTCTTACAAATAGCAAACTAGAAGGAAATGGTGAAGAAATCCAAAGCTCATTCACTCAAGAGGTGATGTGAATGGCTCAATGAAATGGTGCTTGTATGCTCCAATGAGGAAAGAGGTTCCTTGTAAGAGAATATAGGCAGCATAACAATACAAATATTTTCTTGGAAATATAGTTCACCCATGGCCTCTTTTTATAGAAAATATTTAAGGCATTATCCAACCGGTCTTGAGTGTGAACAAGGGGCCCTTTAGGTCTTTGACCAACCCCTCACTTGGATTTAGCTCGTATTTGGGGGTCAAATTGACTTGGGAGATGAACCAGAATTGGGTGGAAGGCCGACCAAAATCATAATTGTGTTTTTCTAAAGTATGCACGATTTTTTGCATCCACAATCGTGCATCGGGCGCATGTGCACTTTTCCAACGTTTTCGACTGGTGTATGTTGATCCGGATTATTTTCGACACAAAATGAGATCGGAGATATAATAAAGAAATGCACAGAGATATTGTAGATATTCAATAATATAACAGAAATGTATCAGAGATGCAACCATAAAAATAGATATACAGTAATACATGATTTATATTAATGAAAGAAATGTACAGAAACTATAAAAATACAGAGTGAAAGACTCGCTAGAATGGTGGCAGCATATCTCTGAGAAGAGATGTGATGGCTACTCGCATTCGCAAGAATGTGATTACAATGAGGCTTTGAAGGCCTTTTTACAATAAACAGGAATGCCAAAAACCCTAGACATCCAAAAACCTAACCCTAGGAGATGAAGCACCAAAAGTCATGTGGGCCCCGTTTGGGTAAGTTAGTACATCAACTTCTCAGGGTCGTAACTTTTGCATACGATCTTCGTTTTAGGTGTATGATAGATCATTGGAAAGGTATCATAGATGATATTTATTTTAGGGGCTCAATCATGCCTTTGGATATTATTGAGAACCTTGATCTTGAAAAACCTTCATTTGGGCCCTCAAAATGGCCCCAGAAGTTAAAAACTGCTAAAAATAGTAAATTGCCAAATTTGCCAGAAAACTATTTTGGGCCAGTCGGAAAAGGTAGGTAGCCACCAATATCCACCTTGATCACATGTGCATGTTCTTCCCTTGTATTCTGATCACATGTTGATTTTATAACCGGTTGTATAGTTTTGTGCCCTTTGGAAATGCATTTTTTGGGCCATGGATGAACTAATAGGTGTTTGGAGATGTTGGATTCCTGTAACCATTTGCGAACGAAATTTCAGTGATAACAACCATCATGTTTTTGGTATTTCTATTTGCATTTTATTCCATATTGTTTACTCTCATTTATTCCAATATGTAGTGTAATTAAATCTTACCTTTACTGTACTAATACTATACCTTCCTTGGATTGTTGCTTAAATCGATATAGTTGTATTGAATTTCAAAATGTATCTTTACTAAAATTAATGAATGAGCTTATTTTTCAATATATAGTTGAAATTAATTAAGCTATTCATTTTATAGCCTATTGTTATTGAAATAAATGCAAATGGATCATTTTGCATTTTTTTTTTGTAAGCTATCCTCTGTCTTTATATTTCCATAAAAATATTATACAAAAACTTTGCTATTGGTCTGCAGCTTGGGAAACTAGACCAACAACAATGCATCAATTTGTCTATGAGTCTATGAAACTTCTTACTCTTAAAAATGTAAAACTGAACATAATAGAACCTATATTTATCATTTTTACAAAAAAATAGTTGTTGTCTATAATCTAAATGACTGCAATGAGGTGGGGTATGGACACTCAAGCCTCTTATACTAAACAACAAACTAAGTAAACTAAAAACCATGAAAATGAGCCAATTGGAGGATGATCCTCAACAAAAGAGACTTGAGGTTAGGGAAAGTCCAGGTTTGTCAGGTCTAGGTCGACCAACTTGTCTATTAACAAGTTCAACTTGTGATCTACTAGTTTGATCTGTAATTGCACATCATCCAGTTGTATAAATATTTCCTAGTGAGCCTCATGTCACTCAACTAGAACACGAACCATCAACATTTTGACACACCAATAAACATTGATGGTCTTAAAATACTAATATTCTCAAGCTCGACTGGTTCCTAAATATGAAATCCGTGAACTTGTAGAGTGCAACACTTCCTTGTATGAAATGAAGAGTCTAAGGACTCATGCATATCCCTCTGTTGGCTCTATATCAACTCTGATATTTGGTGGGGTGTGGGCTTGATAAACCTCAACCAAATACTTGGTCATAGTGATGAGAGCCTGAGTGGCCTCTAGATTGACAAGAAGAGCCCCCATGGGAGCATCGGGAGGAACCACCATGGGCCATAGGAGCAAAAGAAACAAACACAAAGCACAAGGAAATTCATAGATGGAGGAGGTAAGATTTGTAAGGTGGCCAGGGAGAAAACGACTGCAGAGAGAGTGAATGGGAAACAAGGGGGCGAGGATGAGACCAGGATAGCAAAGGAAAGATAAGGGAGCGGTTGTTGCATCACCGTGATTGAGGTTAAGGCTCATAATGAACTAAATGTAGGGTCGTGGAGTTCATGATGACATGTGATGCAACTTTTGGAGAGTGGGATGTGCAAAGAACAAGCCAAAGGATTCGAATGTACCAAGAAAGAGTCATCGAATTGATACCAAGGGTGAAGTGATGCTGAGTCAGGGATCTTAATCCCTGCGCGAGGGTAGTGGAGTTATAAGACATAGTGAGATTTGATGGGGGTTTGTGGGCGGGTGGCAGGTGCTAGCTAACAAGCGTGGCAAGTGGTGACTCACCTTGGGGGAGATCCCATGTCTCATCACTTCCTTGTCACCTAATACAGGGGGCATGATTCACTTGCGATAGAGAAAGGCAATTAGAGTGGATGGGATATTGGGAGACAAGATCCTAGACTAATTCTAGAGGATTGTATTCTATGAGAATTCCCTCATTAGTGAGTCTATCATTGAGTTTCTTAGCATACAACTTAACATGTGAGGGGATGATGGCTTCTACCTTGGGGATGAGAGATTTGATGCACTCCAAGGTGTTGGCTAATCTCCAACTAGTGGTGAATTTTCTTAGGGGAGATTCACATTGAAATTTCCTGAGCATGCAGATGATGAGATGAGAGTCTCCTTCTATGATGAGCATATGATATCCTTCTTTGATGGAAATATTGATACCTTCTTCCAATGCTTAAAGTTTTGTCACGTTGTTTCTTTATATTTCGATGAAGCTTGCATATATTCACACAATATATCCTGCATTGTTGCGAAAGAATCCTCCAAATCTTGTCAGGCCAGGGTTGCCTTTAGAGGATCCATCGAAGTTGAGTTTCATGAAGCTAGATGGAGGGGAAGAATAGGAGGTAGGAAAGGAGGAACCCAGGGTGGTGTAATGGATGACTGAGGGTGTGGGGGAGAGTTGTAAGTCAAGGCCACGAAGAATGGGAAGCTCATGGGGGAAACAATTCTAGTTCTGATATGACCAAGGGGTCACCAGAATTGTTTCTTTGAGATTCTTTTTTATTTTTCACCATGGTAAGGTTGTCTCCATAGATCATTTTTTAAGATGTATCAGTTGTGTTCTTCCTAGATTTCCCAAAGGTGGAAGCCATGAAGTATTTTCCAAGCTTGATTGATGATGGGATTGGAGAAGGTTGAGGATTTCTAGTGATTTATAATTGTCGTAAGGTTGTTATTTTAATGATTTGTTGTTCAAAAGAGAAGGGAGCTTTGATCTTAGAGAGATGAGGAAAATGGATAAGAATTGAGCATATATTCCATTGTCTCTTCATATTGCGAGCACATATGGAAGAACGTAGGGACACATAATACCCACTTGATTAGGTTCTCCCAAGTTAGGATTTTACCTCTGTAGAGCAGCCATAGGAAGAAGGAAATTTTCAGCCATAAGTTTCGGGTCCATATTTTTAGCCAAATATATTGAGTTGGGAGTTGTTGATTACCTATAGCAAGGTGGTAGGATTCCTTGAGGGTGAATCATCCTATTGATTTATATCCCCTCCTCACCTTACCATGTACTGTTTGAATAAAAATTATCTTGTTTGATAGATCCCAACAAAAGAAATTCCAATCTAGGTGAGGGGGTAGGGTTGCCATTGTTATTTAGGGATCCAAGTTCTCAAAAGGTCATTATGTTTGGGGGGAAGCCAATATTGGTGCATCCAAAGTTTATTCTTGGTTGTCATGTGATCCCTGAGTGGTAGAATTTCCAGATTGTGGTGGAAAGGAGGTAGTTTCTACCATGTGTCATCCCAAAATGGAGCATTGGTTTCGTCACTAACTTCCCAAAAACAATGAGTATGAATAAGATATTTGTTTCTCTAGGTTGTGTTTCATATTAAGGATGCCAAGATATTCCCTAAAAGTCTAATGAGGTCCCAAGGCTCTGAAAGAGGACAATAAGTGTGTGTCAAGTGAGGAGAGGATGGTTGTATGCCTAAGATTGGCAATTGTAATTCTGTAAGTTTTAAACTTGTGAAGTAAAGCTATGCATATAGATTCTTAAGTAATGCATAAATTAATCAATGGCTCATACACAGAGTACACAAAGATTTTATACCGAAAACCCTCAAACGGGAAAACCTTTCTTATTTTCATTATATCGAATTTTACCATTCACCATACAATATATACAACTTTTTTAGGTATTCTGTAGATACCAAAACCCTAATCCCTTAATCTAAGATTAATTTACAAATCCGCTAAAAATATCAAAATCTGCTAAAAATAGCAAAAACCGCCCAACAAAAAATTTTGGGGCGCTACCCTGAACACTGTGCATAACCAAGGGGGAGCATACCTGCCCCCCCCAAGACCCCCCTAGGAAAGCGCCTGACACACACGACAGAGCTCTAGGTGAAATGATCGCCAGATGCAATTGTCGTATCTGATGCGCCCACACACACACACATGCAAAGAATACAACAGATACCCAACAATTTCTCCCTTGATCAATAAGAATGTTGATTATCATTGCCCCATGGATGTTTCCCTTGTGAAGGATTTTACCATGTAAAATACGATGTTCAATTGATGTGATTGGTGTGTCATGTTTTCTTTGCCATGAATATATGTGTGCTTATTTATGCTTCCACTGCCTAATAATTATTCCAATAAACTGTGATCGTTCCAGAGGTTACACTTATTATTTGAGTGACATGAACCCAAACTCTTGCTCCATCATTTGAATTTATTTATCTGCTTTAAGTTAATAATGATCTTCTCTAGAATACTATTGGTTTTGCATGTTGTCACTTCTTTGTCTTTTCTGGAAGGACGTGTATTTTCCAATACATCCAACTATATGTTTTTCCATTCAGAATCACATGATGGTGTGATACTTTCAATTTCGTAAGAGAAAGATAAATGTTGTGGTCTTGTTTATGGAGGAAGTTAAATTTTTGTAATCCAAATAATTTGTATGATAAATATTTAGTTTTGAATATTAAAATTAGCATATTTAATACATTTTGAAATTTGTATGTGTAGTGTAATTTGTTATCAACAAATATAAGAATTTTCTCTAATACCACAATGTAGCATCCCCAACCCCAAGTTGGGCCATGCCACACAAAATTTTCATCTTTGATACTATTTAATTTATGACATGCTTTGTACATGCAGTAATTATGCAATGCAAACAACATACAATTCATGCATAAACATGTATAATAAAACATACAAAATTTAAATAATCATTCACATAGTAAATAACATAAAATTACTGATAAATAACACTTATCTTTTTTATTATTCACCAACTACATGCAGATGTTAGACTTTCCTCCCATCCATAGACTTTGCATCTCATAAAACTCTTAGTAGCAGGTCACCCCCAAGCTAAGGCTAGAAACTTGACTAGGGAAGGCTTCCTAAGCTATACTAAGTTCTAACGAGCATAATAAAAACTCAGGTCAAGTTGCCAATTGCTGCAACTAACATACAACCTCTCATTTCCCACAACCTGTTCCACCCTAGGAAGTGTGCCCCTTCTCTACTCAGCAACCCTTCGACTATCCCACTTCCCTTCTGGGGATTCAACAATAGGTCAGACAAAAAGTCTCAGATCCTTATAGTTATTTCCCACAACACACAAAAATCAATTCCTAGCAATTCTCCCACTCAGAGAGAATTCTCACGAGCCTGACAACCCGCTTCTTCCACATGCACACATGCTTGAAAATATGTGTCTTCAGCTCAAACTACCATGGTTCACTGGATACCAACTACTCCCAAAATATCCCAAGTACAAGTACGAATGGTGATGGAAGGAAGGTACGAATGTCTAGATGAATAGTGAAAATGATGATTGAATCATGGTAAGAATGATAGAAAATACACTACTTCCCACCTTTATGTATGCATGTTCCCAACTTGACACTGGTCATGTTGGAAACTACTTGGTCCCCACTTGAATGATATGTTCCCCATCCTTATGAATTAGGATAAAATATCACATAACTTAGAATTTAGGAAATATTAATATAATATTCCCTTGGGCTTAAGCCCCCCTTGGCTTAGCCCCTCTTCCTAGACTCTTAGGGCCCCTTTCTCTTCTGATGGAGTTCTAGTCCCCCATACTTTTTTTGTCTGGTTTGTTTGTCGCAACGATGTATTTTATTAATAATCCCAGTGTGATTACATATTACAATGATAGGCTCACTAGCCTTTTGGTATCTAGGCTCTCTGACTAGAGAATCACATAGAAACTTAGGTCTCGAAATCTCTTGGCTCACCAGCCTATATGAACATTTACAATTGGGGCTCGTCCTAGGGGTATTACACTATGGATATAACTAAGAGTTAGGTTCTATTTTTACATAATGACGATGATGTAGTGATATGTAGGAGTAGATGTATAAGAAGAAGTCTAAACTTTAAACTTTCTAATATTTAGATTTTTTTTACAATTATTATCAAAAAGAATTGTTGGAATTGCAATTTTTTATATTAAATTTTTCATTTTTTAATGCAAAAATAGATTCAACATTTTCATTAACTCTTATTTCATTTGAATTATACAATCTTAACAATTAATGTTTGTCATTTGAACCATTTTTTTTTAAGTAAATTTTAAACGAAAATAATTGAGAAGAAATAACAAAGAAATCCAAATCATAACATATTTAAATGAAACTAATTTATCAATAAAGCATACTTTTTTTTTCATAAATTTATATTTTATATAAAACACAAATTTACCTTGCTAAACTTAATTTTTTACATGCTTTATTTTTTTCATAAATTTATATTTTATATTGAAAACAAAATTTAAAATTTCTAACCATTTAAACAATTTTGAAATGATTTTGTCCAACTATGAGTTTGCTCAAAATTTTCACCATTAAAAATAATTTTTATTTCAAATAATAATTAATGAATTAATTATATCTATATGTGTATGATGAAGATGATGATTAATGTCTGTTAAAATTGAATTGGTTTATCGAATCTTAAGAAGGTAAGGGATTATTTGCAATTCTTTAGAATTTTATTTCCATGATGGAAAAACATTAACAGAATTTTTCCAAGATTATCATAGTTTTGTTGAGTTAAAACGTTAAGAAAGATGGTAGTTTGACAAATATTTTGACATTGAGATTCGAACAATCTAAGAGAAAATGTTTTTCATGTTCAACCCTCTTAGTGTCACAAAGGTGACACACCCTTTCATCGCATGACATTTTAGGAACTGACCAAGTTTCACTATGAAACTCATGAAAATTTATTCTTATTTTAACAATGGCCAATTTCCACACACATATATATTATTTGATAATTTACAATATTATAAATAATAATTAAGAAATTTAAAATTAATTTATTATTTTGTATAATTCTTACTCTATTATTTTCATTACAACTAAATTCATTGTTGAAAAACAAATTACTTACTACATAAATAACATAATTTTTATGATTAAAACTAAATACATTTATATGAAAATAATGTTTATTCATTTTTGGTATTTATTAGTTCTTCTGGGAGTAATTTACAAAGATATTTAAAAATGAGTGATTTAGGTTTTTTTTTTTACACATACATAAAAATATGTGTTGAGAACAAAAGTCTATTAAACATGATGATTCTACAAAGGGAAAAATATATATGAATTCATGTTTTGGATTACAAGAATACAACATTTCGGTGTTGTATTTGCAAATGAACAAGATATATTCAAGATTCATGTCCCTAAGAAAGAGCACACTCATTGCAAAAAAATGCCACATCCATACAGCTAAAACCTAGCAATTATATGAGCAACCATTTTTTGTTAATGGAGTCAATCCGTGTACATAAATTTAGGAAACAATAGATTCATGTAAGGATTGCATGTTAAAGAATCAAATATTCTCTAGGTGGATATAGAAGAAGACACCCCCTTCAAAGTTTTTTCTTGTAAATGAAGTCCCACTAGGAAGAATGAATTGACTTTATGAATATGAGAAGTCTAATTCCAATAACAAGTTGGCACTTCAAAGGAATTCTAAAAATTGAAATTTTGATTTGTAGTTAGTGCTTGTGGAACCTTTTCTAGGGAATGGATTGAAGTCAAAAAGAAGAGAAGGAAAACAAGAAACACCTAGTATTATTCTATTCGTTAGTACTTGATACTCTTTTTTCAATGATTAATAATATTTTATACTTTAATATATATATATATTGATATCTACCTTTTGTTTCTTTACAATATTCAATATATGCAGACTCTAACATATTTTCTTGCTGCTATGAATGAGAAGTTGTGTTTATTTTCTAGGTTAAAAAAATTAATATTAATGAAACACAATATGAAGAACTCAACAACAATAACAAATCAAAATAGTTTTAGGAGTTTCAAAAGGGGTTTTTGATAATTTACAAATTATTAACATTGATTTCTTTGAATTATTAACTCCTACTTGTGAATTATGAATAAAGTGTTAATTATATGACGTCTTTGTAATGATGTAGACCAAACATAGAAGTCAAATTCAATTATGACCCAAAAATGAGAACAAAAACTTATGGCAAGGATGATGACCCAAATTTGTCAAATTTGTACAACCTAGTAATATCATCAACAATTTGAGTTTCTAGGACATGCTTAGGATCTTTTAAATCCTTGATTACAACTTGGTGAGGTGAAAACTCTACGGTTTTACCTTCACCTGAATGAGTGATCCGAGACAAGAATATAAGTTTGCAAGAAAGAATTGGAACACATAATACATGATTGAAATGACCATTATCTACATGAATTGTTCCATACCCAACAACACTAAGAGATATATCATCACCAAAAAATACAATTTGTTGGGTGTTACATTAATTAAGAGAATAAAAAATGGATTTATCTTTATCCATATGATAAGTTGCTCCATAATCAATAAGTCACACATCACAAGAAGAAGTAAACCTTGCATTGAAGGAGAAACTAGAAGTAGAAAGTGCATGTTCATGAGAATAAGAGTTAGAAGAAGGAGAATA